>JAAGAY010134504.1:0-25040 GCA_011801015.1 Ardeotis arabs
CCGCTGCATCAAGTAAAGGGTGTAAATTCTCCTTATTTCTTCTCTTACCACTGATATATTTGTAAAAGGATTTCTTGTTCTCTTTTACTGCAGTGGCCAATCTGAGTTCATGCTGAGCTTTAGCCTTCCTAACTTCCTCCCTGCATACCTTAGAAACTTCTTTGTCATCTCCCCAAGTAGCCTGTCCCTTCTTCCAAGAGGACATAGACTCTCTTTTTCTTCCGGAGCCTCAACAACAGTTCCCGGTTCATCCACACCGGTCTTCTTCCCCTACGGCTCGTCTTACGGCATTCAGGAACGGCCTGTTCTTGTGCCTTTAAGATCTCCATCTTGAGGAGCGTCCAGGCTTCCTGGACCCCTTTACCCTTAAGGAGCGACTCCCAGGGGACCCTCGCAACAAGCGTCCTGAACAAGTCAAAGTCCGCCCTCTTGAAGTTCAGGATAGCCGTTCTGCTAGTCATCCTTCTGACATCTCCAAGAATAGAGAATTCTACAATTTCATGGTCGCTCTGCCCAAGACAGTGTCCAACCTTCACGTCTCCCACCAGTCCTTCTCTGTTAGTAAAGAGTAGGTCAATCAGGGCACCACCCCTGGTAGGCTCTCGTACCAGCTGCATAAGGAAACTATCTTCCACACCCTCTAGGAACCTTTTGGACTGTTTCCTCTGCGCTGTATGATATTCCCAGCATATATCAGGGAAGTTGAAGTCTCCCACGAGAATGAGTGCTGGCGATTGCGCGACTCGCTCAAGCTGCTCATAGAACGCCTCATCCTTCTCTTCCTCCTGGTTAGGCGGCCTATAACAGACCCCCACCACAATGTCACCCCTACAGGCCTTTCCTCTGATCCTTATCCGTAGACACTCAACTGTATCATTCCCAACCCCAAGCTCTTCAACGTCAAAATAGTCTTTAATATAAAGGGCCACACCACCACCCTTCCTTCCTCGTCTACCCCTTCTGAAAAGCTTGTAGCCTTCCATCACAGCACTCCAGTCGTGGGAGTGGTCCCACCACGTTTCAGTAATAGCCTTGGTTTTCCCCGATTCCCTTCCTGAACTCCCAGGCCATATTTCTATAATTTCCTCAGTATGTAACCCTGCCTTCATTGCCTATGCATTTTGGTTTTGTATTTCAGTTTGGCTATGAATAGTTGCAATTTATACTTTGCCATGGTCATGCCATACAGAGCAGTGAACCTGCAGAATTTCTGCCAAAAATATTGTTTAAAAGAACCCATTGCCTAATGTTATCCAGAGCATGTACATAGTGACATCCTGAAATTGCTCTTCTTTTTCCTTTCCCCAAGAACTGTTAAAGTTCACACATGTTCCCCGGTTGATGGATTTCTTTAGCAATCTACTCTGAATGCTTCACATGTTTCACAGAGCAGTGAGGCTGAGGCAGATGTTGCAGCCTGTCTGCTCAGACTTTACTCAACAAAATGCTGAGGATGAGAGGTCTTGAGGACACTGCATGAGAGTGGCACATGTGAGGCCTTTAGGGGACTGGTCTGATATCTTTGTAGGATGGCGAGAGATTGAGTTGTGACATGTCTATCTGTAAAAACAGGAGTCAAGTGCACATCAGACTCACTACTGCTGATGGATCTTATAAAATTAGCGAGGGTCTGCAAGTCATATCATTGTAATATTACCAAGAGGCTGTCTTTCCCCGTGACTACTCAATTTCAGAATTTCTGGGATTTGCTTGGTGTTTGAACTTTCCTTAATACTCTTGAAAAGTGTAATACTAATTTGGGGATAACTACTTTCTCCCAAAATAGATATGACAGTATGTGCAGAGAAAGAAGACATTAATAATACAAGTATAACAAAGTTATGGCAGTTTCTCTGCTCTGACTACGGGATTTTTAACAATATTACTAATGGACCAGACTTCTGGTAGCCAATCAGGCAAAAGTGTGATAGTCATCCTCCCCTCCCCTGCCCTGGCCTGCACTTTTCTTCAGCAGAAAATAGATTTAGATTCAGCATAGACTTTGGTTTTATATTAATTACTGAGCATGCACATGCAGTAAAAACGTTTTTTGTTTGGGACCAATTCAAACATCCTAACTACTAGCAAAAAGCATTTAGGTTACTCAGTTCCAAGTTTCCTCTTGTATAAGCTAATGAATATTTCTTATTAAATACTTTCATATTAACTTTCTATAGTGTTTAAACTGCAACATCACTGACTTAATTTACTCTCTTGAATAAGCTGAGGAAAATAGCTTAGTTTGCCTGAAAAAAAAGAGATTTCTTGCAATTACAGAATGACTTTTAGTAAGAGGAAGGGTTCATGGATTGAAGATATTATACTTGAAATATTCAACATGGTCTCAATAAGAGCAAACAACTGATTTTTTTCTACTTTTACTTTTATTTTTCACCTTGGAAAGAATGCAGAACCCGAATATATGAACACCATCTGTGAGTAAAGCATTCAAATAACTCAGTGTTATGAAACAATTTGTATTTTTTCCATGTGTTCACTGATTAGATTAAAGTCAATCTTTCTATTATATGAGTGGTTCCCTAGATGACGGTACTGTAAGTTTCAATTTTATTAACAATGTCTGTTCATCTTGATAACAACTTCATAGCTCAAACCTAGAGGATTAATAATAACAGGCACTTCAAGTACTGACTAGTCTTATCAGCATTTGAGGTAGCAACATCTATATTTCTTTTCTTTTTAAGGTGTAACTAGCTTGAAAGTTGTTTGTGCAAACTCAGATCCATCAACCATTTCCTTAATATGACTGAATAGATTGAGGTGTGCAGAAGCTCGGAATGACATTTATGTGCAGCTTTACAAGTATTTTCAGAATTATTTCAAGATACCTTAGAGTTTATATGCATTGGCAAAACTTCAGCTCCATTTTAATTTTCCTTTTCTGAAAAGCAGATAGAAAGAAATTAAAGTACAGTAAAATTTAAATTAAGTCATATATTCCTATGTTACTATGTTTTTTTTAAAAAAAAAAAACAGCAACAAAATAATCAGAACCTAGCCTTCCATGTTTTAATAGTAGATCCTTACCTCAGGGAAGCCACAAAGAAAATAATTTTTACTTTAAACAATAAATTTATTTTTTAGGCTGAAAAGTGACAAGTATTTGTGCCCATTTAGAATTGACTTACAGACTTCTTAATGTCTCACTGAGCACATTCAGCTTTTTTCTTTGCTTCTAAAAACCAGAATGCACTTAGAGTGTGCTTTCTAGACAGGTTGCATACTTTGCAGATTATTGTTACTTCAAGCTGAAGCTGTTGTTCTGCTCATATGAGATACCAGTTACTCTCTTTCATGACACAGACACAGTAAGAGCTTGATTTTCCACTGGTGCAACCAATGGGACTCTTATCGATGATTTTAGAGTGTGTAGAATCAAGATCATTGGCTGAACATTTAAAAGTAGCACACGAGGAAAGACTCTTAAGAGTATTTATAGGATTTATCTCATGAAAATTGAAGTTAGGCACGTAAACACTCTTGTTAACCCCAGCAGGTCTTTTTCTCCTTCTTTGGAAGTCCAAATACCCTCGCAAACCTGAAGTTCTAGTGGCTTTAGTATGTTAATGCTTGAAATGATTGTTTAATTTATTCTCATATACTGGTAGCAACAGATTACTCAACTGTGAGATGTCCTTTCTCCACTTCCCAAAAGAATACATAAACTTGTGGCAGAAAGTAGTCAAATGTTGTGCATTATGCACTGTGAATACTAGAGACAGATCTGTATTTGAAGAGTATGGATATTTTGGACAGCAACCCTGCTTTATGCAAGAATCTGAGTTCTAGTATGACCTTACAAGACCCTGAAGTCATGGAGTTTTCAGAGTCCCCCATAAGACAAAGGGGAAACCTCTGTACCTTTGTGTGCCCAATATAAATTGGCATTTCTCATATTCTTTAAGTGCTTTGCCATGGTCAGGGCTGTACCTTATGCAGTAGTACAGTGGTTCCAGTTAGGCCTTTAAGTAGTGCTGTAATGTAAAATATAATTAATATTCATAACAAAATAAATACTCATATTGAAAAAATGCTTACATGTCTGAAGTATAAAAAAAGTCTTTGCTGCAGTTCATACTTTTACTTTTAGCTAACTGCATGACTTTATTTTAAAAAGAAAAATTACCCAAGGAACATTTCTAAGTGTTCTGTCAGGTCAGATTGAAATCCATGACTAGTTAGATTTGCCTTTCAAGATATCATTCTAACTGTCATGATAAGAAGTACAAATCACAAAGCATTTAATTATATCGGTTTTATTTGCATATAGAGTCCAGACTTTAAACATGCTACCTTAACGTATTCCTTTGAGGAACATTAATCAATGCAAAATTAAAGATAATTATGGTAATTAAATCTTCTCAAAGTAAAAGGTGACAGTAGCAGTACTTAGCTCTAGCACAATCCAAAAAATAAAAAGGGACCTTACTAACGTCTTCATCATTAGTTTGGTATTACCACAATGCCTTTCTAATACCTCTGTTGAAATTTGCATTTTAAATGAAAGGCAGAATTTACCTTTCATTGCCTGATGTGTGACATTAGACATGGTTGTATCTGCACTGTCACTGTTGGTCTCTCTCTTTTATGTGGCTCTTATTCAATTTATGCAACTCTCAGTCCATAAATCATTGAACAGCTACATTGTGAGGCTTCATGTGTGGTGTCCTTCAGTGTAATCTTCAAGCAGTTTCAGCTGAATTAGGCATTAAAAAGATGGTCTTGTACCGATGATGTTGTGCTCTGATCTTGTTCTTGCAGTGGCCAGGCTCTCAGCAGTCCTCATTGAAGCCCCTCCTGGATGTCTGTTCTATGTCAAGAATTTGTAGTTACAAAAAAAACCTCCATTTAACTTTTCTCTGAGCACATCTAGCTCTGCTGCTCTCTCCTGCTTCAACACCGAGAGAAACACTAATAAATCTGCACTTCACCACCCAATAAAACAGAGATTAATTTGATAAACACTAATGTGGAAACAAAGAGGCCATTTATAGCTATTAATACAGGAGGATAATTGTTGGCATTAGTCATGGCATTTAATTTCATTGAAGCAGTTGTCGGAGAGTTTGCTTTCCTCAAGGTGATGATTTTCTGTGAAGCATTTTCAAGTGCCATAGCTCATATTTTATAAATACACAAATCTTTATTTCAAATTATAAATAAATAAATAAATAGCCCACCTACCCCTCAGCAATCCCCCTCTCTTTCTCCAACAACACATTGAAAACGCTTCTGGTTTACAACAAACTGTATACATATAAATAGAAGATTGAAAGATAACAATGTCTAACAATTTGAAAGATGCACCACAATACCAGTGTATAAGTCTGAATAAATGTGCTTTTGTTCCTCTGAGAAGCATATGGATTTTTGGTTTGTTTTTTTTTTAATTCAAAAATAGTTTGCTAATCTGCACTTAATGCTATGCAGAACATAGGGATAATTGCAGGAGAGCAAAAATTTGAAACCTAATGAGATAAATGAAAAATAGCTTGATGAGTTATTAGCCCATATCGCATGCCAGGTAGATAGAAGGACATTTACCTTTACTCTCACTTAAGTTCACTGCTGTCATTGCAAAGCTAACTGCTCCAAGCACTGCTCCATTTCCTTACCAAATACATAATCCTTGTTTCCAGTGACTGTAACACAAGGGAAGACTTGCTTTCTGTACTGCCAGACTATGTTATATCCAACTGATCACGTGGAGTTAGAAAGCTACAGGTGTGACCAACAGATAATGGGAGACTATCAAGGAAGTTTTGGGTACTATACACAAAAACCAAGGAAACCAAAGAAATGGTGGCTACCATAGCACCAAAATAGGAAAACAATGGATGTATTTTGGCCTTCTTTGCTGCTGAGTTTGAGTTGGTGGATTGGAATGAAAAAAAAAAAAAAAAGGGCTCACACTTAAAGGGGTATGAGGAGATTAAAAATACCACACCTTCTACGTGTATGATAAATTTTAAGAAATATCTGACTTGGCATTTCAGAGTGCCAGAGTTAAGACACATATTCCAGCCATGGCCTCACTCACCTCTCTACTCCATAGCCCGGCTTTGTATGAGTCCTCTCATCCTATCTTTGACTTGGAAAGATGAGGTTCATCCCTTTTTTTTTCCAAAATTCTTCTGTATCAAACACGCTCATTGACAAACAAATACTTTCATTATCTCGTAATCTGTCAAATCACAGATTCAAAGACATTGAAAATAAATGTATCGTGCTTCATTTATTTGAAAGAATTGCACAGAAATACCAGATCAGGTAGATCAAAAGGTTATAGCAGCATCTAGGCCAAGGTCTTAAAGTAAAATGTACCTGTCACAAACAATGATATTCTATTCTTAGAGTCTCTGACCTAAATTGTCTTCAATCTGTCCTGTAAACGAAAAACATGTTGAGTTCCATGTTTTCCTACCACTATGCTTATCAAAGGGACCTTAATTACCATTTAATATTAGCTTTTCCAAAAAATACAGTTCTACATGGACTTCCTTGAAGAATGGTCAGAATTAATCAGCATTTTCTTCGGGTTTTAAGAGTTCTGGGGAAATAAAAGACAACAAAATCAAATATGACTGCAAGTCAATGCTGATTCAGACTATTGATCTTACATAGACACTAATGTCAGTTCAGGAGATACTGGCAGCTCAAAGCATTAAAGAAAAAGTTTGGACATTGCAGATTTTTCTCTTGTCAAGAAATGCTATGGTACTACTAGCAAAATGGCCATCACTTAAACAGAAATCTGAAAGAGTATAAATTTATACCACTTTGGTTTCATGGATCACTGAATCCAGTCTCAAAGGGTTGATTTAGTACATATAAATGTTATAAGGACTATCAATTTTACAAATGCAATGATTTTTGTGGATAAAGTTATTAAAATAAAAATTCAGACTACTTTCTGTGAAAATAACCCTGCTCCCTCAACAACAAAATATAATGTCTAATTGGACTTTTTATAAATTTGTGAGTTTATTGGAAATCTTTGTCTAAATCATCAGAGAAGGAATGAGAAGTTGGGAGTCAAGATAATACATTTACATTAAAAACTTCCATATTGTGTCAATTTTATATAGATGAAGATCCCTTTATGTCAGAAAGCACATGGTGCTCTATTTATGAATAAAACACTTCAATTACAGAAAAAAAAAAAGAATCATAAATCTTCACTATTTGTTTAACTTGAATAATAAATTATTCAAGATGACCTACAAAACCACAAACATTTTGTGGAAAACCTATTCCATTTATTTATTGGTTAAAACCAAATTTATTGGTCTGAATAGTATCCATAGGAGCTCTTTCCAATTTTACGTCTATGATCAGTTTTTGATAGACACATAATAGATGTGTACCTTATTATAGTAATTGGAAAAAATAATCCCATGAGGAAACCATTATCATCACTTCTATATAAAAGACAGTGCTGGAGGCACAGTTTGTCATTATTTGGCTGGCATACACTCACCTAATAGGAATGAAATAGATAAATCTTTATGCCTCTCTCTGGTGTCTGAACACTAGGAATTATCACAAGGAGTATTGCACTGTTATAGGATACACTGTTCCAAGTGTATTAATGAGATTAATGTTGAACTACTCTGCAAGATGCCTCCAGAAAAGTAAGCACAGTTTATTTTTATTGTATCACTTATTTTCATCTCAGAGTGAACATATCTTCCACAACTCCCTAGGATGATGTAACATCCCTATAAGAGCTCTAGTAATACATTCCACAGAAAAAAAAAAGACACTGATGGTGGATTTTAACTGAAATTCCTGTTCAGGATGTCTGAGGCAATAGGTCCTGCCTGGGAAATAAGCAAGTCCAGCTACTGACTTGGTACTGACAGTCGCAATGCTGCTCTAAAGAGAAATTAAAAATTGCTGAGTGTGATGTGGAAATTAGGAGTTTAGTATAAAGCAAACATGGTAGGCATTGTGATGTGTTTGAGGAATTTTTTTTAATTTCCTAGTAAGAGCACTATCTGTTATCAACAGCTTTATATCTTCTGCAGAAATGGAAATATGAAAAGGATCTTAAACACTCCCAAAGTAGAGACACTGATCTGTCTCAAGGACTTTTCAGCCAGGTGCAATGCCTTAAATCTAAGACTATAGGTACAAAACTGCAGTATTAGCAAGCAATGAAGAAGTTCACATTAGATAAGCTTAAGCTAATACCAGATGTTTTTAGTGAAGCTGTTGTTTCATGTTGAATCCTAGCTTTTCTCCACCTGGCAAGCTTTTGGTGTCTGAAGCATCTGCAAAATGCAGTATGAGTGGGTGTAGTGGTGCAACACTCTCGCCTCATCTGAGTCAATCAGTGCATGGTGCGATTCCTCCCTTCCTGTCTGTGTTTGCGTGTTTTGTGTTTATACATGTATATTGATTCAAAATATCCTGTAGTAAGTTAGTGTGAATCATGTGATTTTCAAATCTGTAGTTAAGTCACTGTTTTAAGCTCAACATATTCTACTGAATCACTTTATTAATCTCCAAATGAGTTAATGATTAAGTGCTACTAAATTAAACCTTTGATTTACCCCATACCATTAGCAAATCTTGAATTACTGCTAAATCATAACTGTGTGAAATATTTCATCCGTGACAGTGGGACCCCATAGTTAGTTGCATATAGAGATTTGCAACCACCTTTCAGTATAATTTTCCAAATTATTAAAAATTATGGATATGTACTGGGTTCCTTGCCTGTATCTGTAAGGCCCTGCATTTGAGTGAATTAAAGCTTAGCCTTCAGTCAGTCAAATATTAGCAAGCCAAGACAGAGCTGTATTCCTGGTCTGTTCTTCATCACTGTTGCTTTTATGTCTTAAAGATTCTGGGTGAAAGCAACACGTATTCAAGTAAAACAGATTAGCTTTTCTGCAGGAAAAAATCAAGACCTTGTTATCAAGCAAGGCAGTTATCATATAGACTTGTAACTTCTAGAAGAAATATAAAAAAGTTTCTTTGTATTCTCAACACAGCTAGTATGAGAAAACATTTCTTATTGCAAAAACAAAATCTATGTTTTCATTTGACTTCTTTATCACACCTTTGAAATCAGAGTATTTCTTGATAAACTTCTATGTTATATTAGCATACGCAAATAGTAAGCATGCCTGTATAGTTTTAAACAATAAAACACTACTAGAAATATTCATGTGTCATGTTTCTAGGCATAGTCAATATCAGATACCTTTGAGATCTCCCAACATTAACTTCAAAAATTGTCTCATATGATTGGGAAACAGAAGTAATTTTGTAATTGTATCAGAGAATCTAGTATTGCCTTATACTTTGAAAGAGTAATTCTATTGTTTACTCATATCCTAGTTATAATCTTTATTTAATATCCTAGTTATAATCTTCATTTACATGCCATTCTTAAAACACCATTTGAAAGAGAATACCTAAAGGCTGGCTTGATTATTAGTCTGTGTAAGCAGAAAGCAGATATTTAATAATGCTCACATGAATCTATTGGCTCTGTCTTCTGATAAATAAGAGCACAGGAAAGAACAGAGGTATCTAAAAAGGCTAAAAAAGGCTACTCTACTTTACAAAGGAGGAGGAAAGTTAGTTTCCTGTAGAAGACAATTCAAAGTAGCTGAGTCAGACACTCAGTTCAAACAGTTCTAAAACTGGACTGACATTTCTAAAATTAGATTTTATATTTGTAAACTGATTGCACACTCATCCCACGAGAACTAATTGCTCGAATAAAGATTGCCTCCTTCCCACTTCTCCTTACTTAAGAAATCCTGTTGAAATTAGATCTGAGGTGTCGTGATTTAACCCCAGTGGGCAGAAGGGTAAAAGTAAGAAAACTTGTGAGTTGAGATAAGGACAGTTTAATAGATAAAACAAAAGCTACACGTGCAAGGAAAACAAAGGGAGGAATTCATTTGCTACTACTCATCGGCAGGCAGGTGTTTGGCCATCTCCAGGAAAGCAGGGCTTCAGCACATGTAATGGTTACTTGGGAAGAAAAATATCACTCTGAATGTCTCCAATTCCTCCTTCTTCCCCCAGCTTTTATTACTGAGCACAACATCACATGGTATAGGATATCTCTTTGGTCAGCTGGGATCAGCTGTCACAGCTTTGTCCCCACCCAACTTCTTGCACACCTACTCGCTGGTGGGGGGATGTGAGAAACAGAAAAGGCCTTGATGCTGTACAAGCACTGCTCAGCTATAGCTAAAACATTCCTGTGTTATCAACACTATTTTGGTAACAGATCCAAAACTTGGCACCATATGGGCTGATACAAAGAAAATTAACTCTATCTTAGTCAAAACCAGTGCATAAGGAAGCATAACAGTTCCTGCATTGGATAGCAAGCACTGGACTAGATGCACTCCCGGTGGAATTGATTAGGCTACATTTGTGTATGGGGACTAAAAAGTTTAATGGTTTAGTTGGAGATCATGAAGTTATAGATGTGGTCTTTTAATTAACAGTTTTGTTGGCATGGAAGAGTGTTAGCAAATGTGAAATTTAGGAAATATAGGTTATTATGTCATATTTTAATAATATAAATTGCCAGCAATATTTTTTTTTCTAATAACAAATTATTTATAATTCTGTAACAGGACATAATCTTCTAGGAAATGTATTGGATATTTTCAGAAACTACAGGAAGTTAGTTTCGCATTTCTGGTATATATGTTAGTATAAATATCTGACAACTGGCTGCCACTTCACAATTAATAAATCTGAGAGTATATTTGTAAGTATGTTTTCATTAAACATTTAATATAATTCCTTCTAACAAATGTATAGTTTTCTTACATTCCCTTCTATTTAATGAGGAAATAGATATCTATATTTCAGCATATAAGAGTAATTTTAAAGATACAATACCCATTTCCAACTGAAGTTAAGTGGGTATTATATGAGAACTGATGTCCTTGTAATTTAAAACCAGGAGGGCTTTATAGTGTCTCTAAGTAAAACAAACACCTAAATTTAAACTGAGAGGACAAAAAATGGACATTTTAATAGCAAAATAAAAGGTAGAAATAAAATGAGGGTAAATCGCTTTGTAAATAGAATCATAGAATCATAGAATGGTTAGGGTTGGAAGGGACCTTCAAAGGTCATCTAGTCCAACCCCCCTGCAAGGAGCAGGGACATCCCCCACTAGATCAGGTTGCTCAGAGCCCCATCCAACCTGGCCTTGAACGTTGCCAGGGATGGGGCATCCACCACCTCTCTGGGCAACCTGTTCCAGTGTTCCACAACCCTCATTGTGAAAAATTTTTTCCTAATGTCCAATCTAAATCTACCCCCCTCTATTTTAAAACCATTACCCCTCGTCCTATCACAACAGGCCCTACTGAACAGCCTCTCCTCGTCTTTCTTGTAGGCCCCCTTGAGGTACTGGAAGACATAATAATACATAATGAAAGATACACAATCTGAACCTATGAAAGGGTGGAGCTTCCACTCTATTTTTCACTATTGTGTAGTGTAGGTTTGATGATTTATTGTTGAAGTTTTCAGTTTAGAATTCAGTCAGAATATCCATTTTCTTGTTTTAATTCTTTATTTCTAGCAATGTGAGTGTAAGATAATTAGAGCCGCAAAACACTTCACCAGCTGCGCATGCAAAAGTAATATCTTTTGAGATATAGGCATTGTTTTATGTTAGTAAGACACAAAAGCAAATGACCAGTCTCCTTCCAGAATTTCTATAAATCAAAATCTAACTAGATTACTATAATGTAATCCCAGTTACAGAAAATACTTAATTGTGCACATATTTTTATTCACTTAAACACATGCTTAAAATTATATTCATTCTTAAGTTCAACTTTTCAGCAGGGCAAAGCAGATGTTTAAACTTATTCATGCAGTAGACACTTTATTTAGAAACGGTTTTCTAAGTTGATTCCTTCTACTCTTTCCAGTGTCAGTGTGATTTCAAGTACAGTTTCACTCTTCATGAAATAAATCAAGATTTTGAAAATTATTATTAATAATAAAAATAATATAACCATCTGATTATATTCTTGTATTTTTTGAGACTCATTCATTTTTTCAATCTTAAACTGGTTCTGAAATATAAAAGACTGCTGCAGTCATATTTACACATAGAATTAGGTTACTACACCCAGGTTTGTTACAGAGTTTTCTTACATTTTCTTACATTCCCTTACATTCCCAGAAATATGACAGGTGATAACTTTAATATGATATGAAGAGCTGTAACATTCCTTCTTTAGTAATTTATTGCGTCCACGCAATAAATCATGGGAAAGATAACAAGCTTTCCCAAAGTGTAGCAAAGGTAACAGGCAGCAAAGATGTTAATGAGCTTTTTGGTTGTGCTCTTTTAGATAAAATAAATTGTCAGAAATCAGTAGCTCATTTTCTTAAACACAAAGACAAAGCATGCATTTTGTTTTGAGCCTAAGATTATGCAATGTATCAGGAGAAAAAATAAGACTATAAAAATTCCATGAGTGGTAGAGCAGGTGATTCACCATCTAATATTCTGCTTTGGAATAAGACTTCTACTTAAAGGAATGAATATTTTCAAATGATTTTTCAGTTCAGGTTTCTTACAGCATGTACTTCACATGTGTACCCATACACACATACTTACAGTGTGCATCTGAAATACAGAACATATATATAAAAATAAAGTATTTTATATTAATATAGAGGTATCATAATATGCATTGCATATGTAGGAATTACATACAATAATATGCATATGCAATTGTGAAAATTATTAGTCAGTGTACAGTGACTGACCTAAATAAATCAGGTGCTGGCACTAAGCAATATCTAGAGATGGTAAAGCAAACAGAAGTGTTACAAGTAACATAGGTTTTATTTTGCTCAAAACAAGTCTTTAGTTAGTGTCCCACATATGTACATTAACCCCACGTATTCTATTAGCACTTCCAGAAGGGTTCTTAGATCAGAATTGTTTGAGGTTATTATCTTTTTCATCTTGAAAGTTGCTAAAAACCCACACTGAGTGCAGCATCACACAGAAAGTAAGCCATCCTGACCTTGTATCAGTAGGAAGTTGAACATACTTGTGCCAAATTTTTCAGAGAGTAACTAGAAAGTGACTGATCTGAGTCAGTTACTGTCTTTGATTTATCTCACTGAAGGTTGGTAGAGACAGCACCTGCTCGATTGTAATTCTGTAACTACAGAAAAGTGTCGGTCTTTCTTATCCTAAACTTATTCTGAAATATTTGCCTTGATAAACTCCTAATAAGATGGAAAGACCTCATCATCTACTTTAGATAGTCATGGCTACACTTACATAGTCATTCACTGCATAACAAAAAAAAATAAACCACACAGGTTGCTTGCAATTAATTCCAGCCTTAATTATTCTTTTAACCTTGAAGAATTTGTCGGTGACATGGACAGTGGGAGAGAGTGCACACTCAGCAAGTTCGCTGATAACACCAAGCTGTGTGGTGCCGTCGACACGCTGGAAGGGAGGGATGCCATCCAGAGGGACCTGGACAGGCTGGAGAGGTGGGCCCGTGCCAACCTCATGCAGTTCAACCAGGCCAAGTGCAAGGTCCTGCACATGGGTCGTGGCAATCCCAGGCACAAATACAGGCTGGGCGGAGAATGGATGGAGAGCAGCCCTGAGGAGAAGGACTTGGGAGTACTGGTGGATGAGAAGCTCAACATGAGCCGGCAATGCGCCCTTGCGGCCCAGAAGGCCAACTGCATCCTGGGCTGCATCAAGAGGAGTGTGGCCAGCAGGTCAAGGGAGGTGATTCTCCCCCTCTACTCTGCCCTGGTGAGACCCCACCTGGAGTACTGTGTCTGGTTCTGGAGCCCCCAACATAAGAAGGACATGGACCAGTTGGAGAGGGTCCAGAGGAGGGCCACAAAGATGATAAGAGGGCTGGAGCACCTCTCCTATGAGGACAGGCTGAGAGAGTTGGGGCTGTTCAGCCTGGAGAAGAGGAGGCTCCGGGGAGACCTGATAGCGGTCTTCCAGTACCTCAAGGGGGCCTACAAGAAAGATGGTGAGAGGCTGTTCAGTAGGGCCTGTTGTGACAGGACAAGGGGTAATGTGTTTAAAATAGAGGGAGGTAGATTTAGATTGGATATTTAGAAAAAAATTTTTACGATGAGAGTTGTAGAACACTGGAACAGGTTGCCCAGAGAGGTGGTGGAAGCCCCATCCCTGGAAACATTCAAGGCCAGGTTGGATGAGGCTCTGAGCAACCTGATGTAGTCGGGGATGTCCCTGTTCCTTGCAGGGGGGTTGGATTGGATGACCTTTGAAGGTCCCTTCCAACTCTAACTATTCTATGATTCTATGTTTCTATGACTTAACCTTACTGAGTATTCAAAATTATTCACTCTTAATTCATCGACTCTTGACTGACTAGTTTTTCATTCACAGGACGGAACTCTGATATACAATAACGTGTATAGAAAGACATCATTTTGGATGGAGAATATACTGGTAACCTGGTCACAAGGGTGATTAACCTATCACAGAAACCATGCCTCAGAAACAAGCAGAGTCAATTAAAGGAATTTATGTATCAGTCAATCTAATGGGTATTCAATAAATAAATACATTTTCTTTTTGATGAATTGCAAATACCTCAGCCCAAAGGAATACTAATTATTTAAGGACAGTGTAATTGAATAAAATATTGAATAAAAAGCATCATAGTCTTAAACCTATTAACAGTTATGTCTCTCTGAAAACATTGTACACAAAGTGGAAATACTGGTAACATTTTCTCACAGAGGACTCCCTAAAAAAGCCAGATCTTTCAAGTTTTTCATTAATTTTTCCTTGATGTTAATATCCAAAATGGAGTTCAGAGAGGAGCTACAGAGCTGAAATTAGCTTACTACACCCATTGGGCCCAGTATGCTTTCACCAAATACAATTATTTTTCAGTGTTCATTCACCTAAGTGGTTGAACTTGCCCGCAGCAAGGAAGGAATACAAGGCTAGACCTCAAGTGATCATAAAAACCGATTTTAAAATTAGTAGTCAAAATTCACGTTCTTCATTGAGGAAGGCTAAGACTCTAAATGAAAACTTATAAAGAAGGGAATATAAAGCTTCATCAAAATGCACTGAGTGTGACTAATTCCTAAATGTCTAAACCCATTTTTGACAGTGAATCCACAGGTGTTTTGGATAAATAATTTGAGTGAATTAAACTCTCTGAAAATTAAAGAATAATATTTTTTCTAGTCTCTGAAAGTATTGTGACCGAACTATTTAAGTTACTGCTGACAAAGTGCACTGAAGCCTAAATGACTATAAATAAAATAATAATAAATAAATCCATAAATATACTTTCTGCTAATACTGAAATATTAACTGTCTTTCAAATTGTACACACAGAAAAGCTTATCTTACACATTCTCGAATCTGTTTGTTTTTCCCTATGCAGCATTACACTTTTTTTCCATCAGCACTGATACGTTGTCTTTCCAAAAAAGTATTTGCACATTTTATGTGCAAAATTCATACTTCATGTTAAGATGTAATGGTTGACTTCGACTTCATGTAACTTTTTACTGCTAATAGGAAGGCTTCTTGGGTGGAGGTCTGAAAAATGTTTGAATTTAGTTTGTCTAAAACCACGCAAGACAGTTCTTACTTCCTATATGGCACTTTCCTACTCTAATGAGTATTATTCTTAACCCTACTCACCTGCACTGAAGTTCCACAAATACCTTAAAAACTTTCAGAATAAAACAGAAAAGTTTGGGGTGCTGAATTTTTTTTTTTCCCTAGAATAAGTCTTTTCATTTCAAAATATATTTTTGTTCCAGTCTGGATCAAAAGTCAGAATATCACCATTTCTCACCAAGCCAAATTCTTCTATAAAAGCCACTAGAAATTATCTAAATGTTATCCGTTGATATTGAATAGTTTGAACGTTACATTGAAATATAAGCTTGAAAACCAGGATAAATATGTGTAACTGAAATAAGTTGTTAAGGCACATTCCCACAGAAAATGTAGCTGAATACAAAATATTTAAGTCAAAAGTTTAGATCTGAGAAAAATTAGTTTCTTCTAAGATGAATATATTTCATCATCTATTCTTTGATAAATTCTTCTTCCAACAAACACACTTTTAGACAATTTAACATTCAGCTTATATACTGTAAGTGGTTTGAGCTGCCTTTTCAGAAGTCTATTTAATAGTGACGGGCAAACTGCCTTTGTAGTATTCTGCCTCTTTCCTCCTCCCACATTAGGTATCAGGGGCTAGGAATGGGCTAACAGAAATTTGGGAAATCAACATTTGACCCTGAATTCTCTCTTGCCCTTTTCCCCACATTGTTATTCCCTATAAGTCTCAGTTCGCATTCACTATGTTTTCTTTTCTGTTCATTTATCTTTCTCTGATTTAATATAAGTTTCCTACCTTCTTTATCACTGCTTTTTCTAAGCAATTTTGGAAAACTCATACTTATCTTCTGGAGCTGCTCATTACATCATTTTGCAAGTTAAACAAAGTACTTGTGAGCAAAGAAAGCAAAGGATAAGTGAGGAGTTCCTTGCCACATTTCATTTCTTGCTGTTATCTTGTTTGCTTTCTGTGCTCTAATGAAAGTATTTGAACTAGGTGCTGCAATACAGGGGAAAAACCTTCTCACAAGACAGCCTAGTTTGTGAATACCTGTTTCATCTGGCATCCTTGGGCTTTCCTGTTTCATGCATGATGTGCAGGTTTTCTGCTAATTCAGAATAACCTCAGGCATACTCTGAAAATGAGCTTCTGGCAGAAGCTGTGCTACTTAGTCAAATTTAAGAAGCCTCAAACTGTGAATATTCTGGTCCTCTATTGTCTGCTAAATTTTGCATCCTCAAATCCCCTCCTTAGCTAACAATTTTCCTGAGTAATACTCATTCATACAGCATTTATTTTTATCCTCTTTTCTGTAGCAGAATAAAGGTGCCTTTGTTTGCATGCACAAAAGCAACACTCACTCGTCTCTGCCTGAGCATTTAAGAAACAACCATTTGCTTATTTACTCTGCTCAGTTTCTAATTATTGACATAGAAATCATAACACATCTGTTTTGCAGCTTTCCACCTGAAGTTTCCACATTTCCTTTTCCCTTGTTTCTCTCAGAAAGAAACCACTGAACTGGCAGAAGCCCCTGTGTGTGAAAAAAAGAAAGTGTGAGGAGTTGTCCGTTCTTTCTGTGTTTTGATGAGGCATGCAGAAAACACATTTGAGAGCACTTGCCTAGAAAAGAGGAACACAATTTTTAAATCCTTGGTTGCCCTCAAAATGACTTTGGATGAAAACATTTGCAATGGTACGAGAAGAGAGATGGTACAAACATGCACCCTAAACTAGTTCCCTCCCCTGCTCACCTCCGTTTTCTTTCAAAGGAAAAAAAAAATCTCAACACATTACCAACATATTGTCAAAAATGCACTAATCACAAAACTATGAAGGATGTTTAGCTGTCGCTCACCTACAAAAGAAAAACAGCAGAGTTTTAAGCCCTCAAGGCCCCTGCTGTGGTTTCCGTTGGGGCTCCACTAACCCAGCCCACAGTCCAGGACCCCATATCAGCCCCTTGGGGGCCATCAGCCTCTGTGCCAGCAACATCACAGCAGGGAGTCTCCAGCCCTGTCCTTGAGTTGTTGATTGGATCCTCTGGACTGAGCATGGACCCACCTGCTGCCTGATGCTCATCAATAGCCCTCCGGGTGCAGGTACTGCCCACTTGACACTGGAGCCCCTCATGGCACCTACTCCCTGGCCCTCAGGGACCAGCCTCCACAGCTCTTGCCACTCGCTGACAATTAGTTTGCTGTGACTTCACTTCCCTTCCTTTCCTTTTTATTTTCCCACAAAGAAAGCTTCATAAAGATTTCTTTAGTCAAACATTCAATAAATCATAGATTCATAGAATAGTTTGGATTGGAAGGGGCCTTTAAAGGTCATCTAGTCCAACCTCCCTGCAAGAAGCAGGGACATCTCCAACTACATCAGGTTGCTCAGAGCCCAGTCCAACCTGGCCTTGAACATTTCCAGGGCTGGGGCATCCACCACCTCTCTGGGCAACCTGTCCCAGTGTTTCACCACCCTTATTGTCAAAAATGTCTTCCTTATGTCCAGTCTGAATCTACTTCCCTCTATTTTAAAACCATTACTCCTTGTCCTATCACAACAGGCCCTGATAAAGAGTTTCTCCCCATCTTTCCCATAGGCCCCCTTTTGGTACTGGAAGGCCGCTGTAAGGTCTCCCCGGAGCCTTCTCTTCTCCAGGCTGAACAGCCCCATCTCTCTCAGCCTGTCCTCATAGGAGAGGTGCTCCAGCCCTCTGATCATCTTTGTGGATCAAAGGTTCTGACCAACTGTATTTAACAATAATACTTTAATTTACTTTTTTTCAATTTGCCTTAATATGACAGTTACACAGGGAGATTAAAATACTTTTTAGCACCACTGATGACTACCACAGAGGCTTTCCAACAGCTATAAAATGTGTCACGGGCAAATAAAATAAATATTTATTTGGACTCTGCCTCATGTATGATGAAAGATTGAAATCAGACAGCTGAAGCAAGCTGCTGCCTTTATCCATACACCCTATTCCTCCAACAGAAGCTGACACCCTTGAGAAATAAAGGATTGAGAAGTCAGTACATAATTCCAGAATAACTGTAATATTCAATTCAGTACATGAAGGCAAAACAAGTCTAATTTTCAGCTTAGTTTAATACAGCAGGTGAAAAACTGATGGTTAGGATCTTCTGCAAGTACTTTTGAGGAATGTCACCCTGTTAAAAGTAACAGCCGCCAATGGAGCAGTGTACATCGGAAAAAGCAAAAACATTGACAGCCATTAGATTTTAATTCAGAACTCTAGCTGAATCAGAGCCCTGGAAGGTAATTATACAGAGTGAAACATTAGAATTACTCATCCTAAATATATTATCTTAGAACTGTTTGCATAGTTAAAGGTGAAGTGCATGCATCATCTAATTTTTTAAAAAAACTTGTATTACTATCATTCTCTTAAACTGTTCGTGGAAAAATCAAGCACATGTTTTCTTTAATTATAATCTGCCCAATCTTTCAAGGGTTTTATAGAATGCAACGTCTCTTTTTATCATCTTGTACAGTGACTGAAATGCTTTCTAACAGAAGGAGAACTACTATTCCTCAAATTCCTCTCCACAATACTGTGTGTGTGTGTTATGTGTCCATCTATGCATAAAGGAACATTTATGCATAAACTTATATTTGTGAGAAGGACTTCTAGCTTGTGTAGTTGTGGATAAATCCATAGGGCTCAAACCCAAGGGAATAAAAAAAAAGAAAAACAGAAGAATAAAAGGAAGGGAGGTCTAGGGAGTTCTTAATTTTGCCACAATTCAAAACTAGAGTAGGAGGCCCTGAGCTGAAGTTTGAATTCCTATCAGATAATTTCTATTACAAGTACTGGATTTTTTGTTAAGCGTAGAGGCATTTTGAAGGAGACGAGAGATTAACAGCTCACATAACAAGAATGCGCAACGGAATATTCCCTGATAATGCCTCAGTGATAACATAGTTAGGAACGGGAAAAATAATTTTTAAAAAAGGAAGAAGATCCTGTGAAGAAGCTGAAGTGGGGGGCAGAGAGGGGGAGGCGTGAGCCTTGTGGGCCTTGCAGGCCTCATCCTCTGGCCTCCTGCCAGGTGGCCATCTGGGCCTGACTCAGCCCAGCCCGGCTGCAAGAAGTGGAGAGGAGATGAGAGGCATCTGCCTGCTGATTGTGAAAAATTTCTTGTGAGAAAAATGGCTGTGGGTGCCGAGGTCAGTGAAGAAAGAGAGAGAGGAGTAAAGTTGCTCCCGGCAGAGATTCCCCTGCAGCCTGTGAAGACCACGGTGAGGCAGGCTGTCCCCCTGCAGCCCATGGAGGTCCATGGAGGAGCAGAGATCCACCTGCAGCCCATGGAGGACCCCACTTTGGGGCAGGTGGATGCCTGGAGGAGGCTGTGGCCTGTGGGGGGTCCACGTTGGAGCAGCCTGTTCCTGAGGGACTGCACCCCGTGGAAAAATGACCTGTGCTGGAGCAGTTCATGAAGGACTGTAGCCCGTGGGAGGGGCCCCATGCTGGAGCAAGGGAGGAATGTGAGGAGTTCTTCCCCTGAGGAGGAAGGAGCAGTGAAAAGTGACGTGATGAACTGACCGTAACCCCCATTCCCTCTTCCCCCCTGTGCCACTTGGGGCAGGGAAGGAGGTGGAAATAATTTAAATTAAGCTAAGCCCAGGAAGAGGGAGGGGTTGGGGAAAGTTGTTTTGTTCTCTTTCTCATTATCCTGCTTTGGTTTTAATAATAAATATACAGTTTTCCCCAAGTCCAGTCTGTTTTGCCCTTAACGGTAACTTTAAGGTTGTCTCCCTGTCCTTATCTCAGATCTCAAGCCTTTTTGTTATAGTATCTCTCCCTGTTCCCTCGGAGGGTGAAGGGAGTGAGCATGCATAGCTTGGCCCCGAGCAGGGCTAAACTGTGTTGCCATGTTGTGTTGCCATTCAGGAGAACCTTGGCAGGCTGGAAAAATTGGCCAGGAAGAACCTCATGAAGTTTAGCAAAGGCAAATACCAAGTTCTGCACCTGGAAAGGAATAAACCCATGCACCACTACATGCTGGCTGAAGAGCAGCTTTGCAGAGAAGGACCAGGGGACCTGATGGACACCATGTTGACCATGAGTCAACACTGTGCCCTTGCAGCAGCAAAGGCCAACAGCATGCTGTGCTGCATTAGGCAGAGCATTAGTGGCAGGCTGAGGGAGATGATCCTTCCTCTCTACTCACGCCTGGTGAACCACATATGGTTCCAGTGCTGGCTCCTCAGGATGAGACAGAAACATAGTGAAGCAACTTCATGGCCATCAAGATGGTTGTTATAAGATGCATGTTACCTTTGTGATCAAACTTCTCTTCTGTTCCATTTAGGTAAAAATATAATATGCTATTCAAAAAAGGGGTTTAAATTTATTTTTCAGGCTAATATAATTAATTATAAACAATGTATGCATTTTTGTATATACATACATATATATGTGTGTGTGTCTATAAATTTACATCATAACCTGGACATACAAAATATCTTCAGCACAATGTTTTTGATACAGTATGCCTTTTAGTATGATAATTATAGTGAAGATACTTATGAATTATCATAGTCACTTGCTTCTAACACTGAACAAGGAACTTTGGAGGCAAATTGAATTATTCTTAAATTTATGCCTTATTATATGTCTCCTTACACATATTTGGGAATAGTTCATTTCTTTAATCAACATTGTTCAGTAATGAGCCTCATATATATTATCAAAAAGAGAGCTACATTTCCTGTTCAGAGGTCATTTATGTGAAAACTGAATCTAGTTATATCGTTCTTGTTTCATCTAGAAATCACCTAAGTAACCATATTCTGTAAGGTTAAAAGTATATGCTGATTTCAAATCTTTTCTGATGACAGGGAGAATGTATATAGCTTGAATAGTATGTATACAAGTAAAGAGCTACTTTCATAGCTATACATTTATGTTTGTGTAACAAACTCTGTACAGTAATTGGATGCAAGACTGGTTAATCATATTGTCCCTTTACTGTGATGCACCCAAGCATTATTTTAAGATGGAAAATGAGCGATTCCTGTAAGAAAAATACATACAGATTACCTTCTGGCCTCTGTAATTCTCTGAGGAATTCTAAAAAATGCAAATAAGTGCTAGTTCTCCACCTCCGTCAATAGACTTCGAAAGTCACATGAAAGTCTGTCCTCACCTCCTGCAAGGTACTATTGGGCGATGAATACATCTGTTTCATTTTGCTGAAGTCTTGTAATGCAATTTCTTCAGTGCTTCTCTCCAAAGAAATTTGGTTGTCACTTTTTTTTTTTTTCATAGCAAAAATAAGATTCAACAGTAAATTTCTTAGGCTTGTATCAGTCCATTAAGTAGTTGCACTTACAAATTTCACCAGCCATCCATCATCCATAACTACTAAAACTCCCTTTGCTTGTTCCACTGTAAACCTAATAAGAAGAAAATCAGAGGTTAAGTATTCTTCCGTGTGCTTACACGAGAGCGGAAAGAACATCCAGGAGGATAGTGCAATATAATATATTCCTGAACACAGAAAGCAAAACAATAATTTCATTGATTATTGTAAATGATGTCCCACAAAACATGTGTTCAGTTCTGTTGGTAGTGTATTATCTGACTTCCTCAGATGTCTAAGTGAAGGATGTATTGAACATATCTAGTCAGAGAGATTCAGCCTGTAGTGACAAAAAAGTCTATGGCAGCAATAGAATATAGATAGTAGCTTCATGGCCTATGCAAACAGGTGAAATTTATTGAACTTGACATATCTAATAACAGGAACCCTTGACTGTGTTTGCCTTACAGTTACTGAAATCATCAATAAAATAAGTTTTACATTGGCTGTTCTTATTATATCTCTATAGTTTTAAATGAAAATTGTTGAAATAGGGGAAAATTGCAAGGAGCCTTATTACAGAGGCTAAATGAATCAAGTCAAGGGAGCACGGGGAAAAAAATGAATGTTCTGTGCATTAGGGTTTGTCTACAAGAGAGTTTAAGAGCATAGACAGGATATTAACTTACAATGCACAATGCACTTTGTAAACCCTCTGCATGTATATGCTTGTGGTGCATGCTAAGGCAGAGAAAACTTCCTGAAAAAAAAGCAGGTGTGTAAAGCTCTGCATGTTCTTTCTAAATCTATAATTTATTCTCTATTCCAATATAGTTTTATATCTTTCTAGTTGTCTCCCCAGCACCACCACCTTTGAAGACAGGACTTAAAAACCCCAAATCTGTGGAGATCTGGAGATGCTCCAGAACTTGTCTTCACTTATCTTCACTTGTCTTCTCTTGTCTCCCATTCTGTTGACTGGCTTTTCTCCCTGTGATAGCAGCCCTCACTTGAATCATTTAATCTGTAGATCTCCCCAAATTCATAATGAGTATGTGACTCTCTTCAAACCCTGCTCTTGCAAACATTGATTTAGGCTTAGATTTCTCCTTTTGTTCTCTTTGGCCTCTTTGACTAAAATCTGTAAGATCGGATTTTCAGAGGTTACCCACACCATACCTCTTGCTTTAGTCCTTTCTTCAACATGATTCAATTCTAGTACACACAAAAATATGGATAGGTCGTATCTAAGTAAATGTATGTTGTTATTTTTCTCTTACTCATAAGTGCACGAGTATATTCTAGAGCAGGCCCTTCTTTTGCCAGCTACAGTCCATTAGATTTTTCTATGATGCTTCATTGATGTAAGGATCCTAAGGAAAAAAAGATCTAGCAATCACGTTTCCTTTTCTGCAGTCTAAGTTCAGTTTTGTTCTGTTTTGCTTTGTTTTGTTTTTCTGTGGTATTAGGCAACTCTCTGCATACTTAGAAGAGTCTTGGAGTTTAAAACAACAGCTACAACTTTGCAGTTATTAGAAAAAGAAAGAAGGGATGGCAACCACAAAGATTTCTTCCTTTTCAGGGACTTTGGCACAGTCGGTGGCATTATCATAGTATTCCGGTGCTGAACTCCAACTTTGAGATAACATATAATAATTTAAATAAAAATCTCAACAAAATATATTTGTCTATTACCTTAGTAAAGACATAATTGCAACTGATCATCATGCTAAGTGGGCAAGGGCTAATGAAAAAAAATGGAATATATATTGCAAGAATTCAATCTTTTCCAAGGCTTTTCCAAACCAAGGTAGTAAACACAACTTCGCTTCTGGAAAGCCAAAAGAGAATCCTCTGGAAGGACATTGTCAAGAAAAACTAAATTAAATTAAATTATGCCACTAAAGTGTTAAATAAGGCATGAAATGTAGAATCTTTATGTTGCCATATATATGGTTAAACTCAGGAAATTCTTTCTAGAATCATGTTAATCTTGCAGTAGGAAGAAGGAGAAAATTATCTCATTGTGTCGTTAGAAAAAAATAAAAATAGGGTTTTTTTAAGCAGAGTATGGTATGTAGTTCATCAACGATTATAGTGATGTTGCTGGAAGAAATGTGGTTGTGTTAGCATTTCATTTTAAGAAGTACTCTCTCCAGTTGGTATGATGCTTATCTAACTGATGGCAAAATGACCCAGACTAACACAGAGTTCTTTGGAACTTCCACCCCATGGGACTACTGATGTGTTAAATACAGGGAGAAATGATTCAACACACAATATGTTGTATTCTAGGTGTGACGGGAAGGATTCCGTTTCACTATAAAAGTACTGTCATACCAGGAGCTTGCAGATACAGTTCGTACTTACATTACATATATATATATATATAGCTTAGAAGCATAGAATCATAGAATGGTGAGAGTTGAAAGGGACCTTCAAAGGTCATCTAGTCCAACCCCCCTGCAAGGACTAGATCAGGTTGCTCAGAGCCTCATCCAACTTGGCCTTGAATGTTTCCAGGGATGGGGCATCCACCACCTCTCTGGGCAACCTGTTCCAGTGTTCTACAACTCGCATCATGAAAAATTTTTTCCTAATATCCAATCTAAATCTACCCCCCTCTATTTTAAAACCATTACCCCTCATCCTGTCACAACAGGCCCTACTGGACAGCTTCTCCCCATCTTTCTTGTAGGCCCCCTTGAGGTATTGGAAGACCACTATCAGGTCTCCCCGGAGCCTCCTCTTCTCCAGGCTGAACAGCCCCAACTCTCTCAGCCTTTCTTCATAGGAGAGGTGCTCCATCCCTCTTATCATCTTTGTGGCCCTCCTCTGGACCTTCTCCAGCTGGTCCATGTTATTCTTATGTTGGGGGCTCCAGAACTGGACACAGTACTCCAGGTGGGATCTCACCAGGGTAGAGTAGAGGGGGAGAATCACCTCCCTCGACCTGCTGGCCACGCTCCTCTTGATGCAGCCCAGGATGCTGTTGGCCTTCTGGGCCGCAAGGGCGCATTGCCGGCTCATGTTGAGCTTCTCGTCCACCAGCACTCCC
>JAAGAY010134505.1:0-39178 GCA_011801015.1 Ardeotis arabs
GCGTAAAACATCACGTAATGAACTGGCCGCAACCCCCATTCCCGCTTCCCCCCTGTGCCGCTCGGGGGGAAGGTAGTAGAGATAATGTTAGGCCTGGGAAGAGGGAGGGGTGGGGAGGAGGTTTATCTTGTTCTCTGTCTCATTATCCTGCTAGTTTTAGTAATAAATGAATAGTTTTCCCCAAGTTGAGTCTGTTTTTGCCCATGACGGTAACTTTAAGGATTTCTCCCTGTCCTTATCTCAAACCTCAAGCCGTTTTTCTTCTATTATCTCCACCTGTTCTCTCGGAGGGTGGGGGGAGTGAGAGAGAGACTGCGTAGTCTGGTCCCGATCGGGGCTGAACTACGACAAATATTTTGATATGAAACTTGCCTTACATGTGAATATTGCCATCCGATGAGCTGCCAAAATGCTAGAATATAGACACTTTTCTGTTCCTCTTCAGTGTCTATTTAAAAGCTTTAAACATTTTGAATGGAGGCCTCTGAATTCTTCAGACTCCTGATGCTGACTAGTGTGGAAGTGCCTTTTTCTTCTTTGTATACCGACTGCATCTGCTACTCCATCTGCACCCCTCTCAGCTTGCAGAGATGAGGAGAAGGAGGCTACTAACAGTAAAGAAAAAGAGTTTCTTTAAGTGGCTTAGCTTTTTCTGTACCCCATGAAAAACACAAATGCCTATTAGCGACAAGTTTTAGATGGGTATCTGGATAGTCAGTAAACCCCTCATAAAAAAAAAAACAGAATAAACCAGAGGCTGGTACTTAACATCAGATTATTTTTTTCTTTAAGTGACACAACCCACTTAATCTCATTTAAGAAATATTTCGCTTTTTCAACGTTATTTTGACATAGTAGGTGTAGAAACAGTCAGAAGCCCTACAGACTTCAATCATAACTCAGCAAGATGTCTGGAGGAGAGTCTTAAGCATTAAAGAGGTTTAAGCATGTAGAGCCATATACATATTCTAATTATACTGGATTTACTTGGAGTTAATTTTGATTCGTATCAGTGTCACTGAGAATAGAAATTGGATCATTGAGGCCATTATCCTACTCCTTTCACAGGTGATAGCAAAATTTGTACTGATTTTAAAGACACAGTCTTTTTTCTTTTTTTAATATAGCAAGATAGCCAGAAATGATTAATTCAAATTGTTGACATTAACAAACCAATAGTGAAATACAATTTTTCTTTACCAAAAAATATCACTGATTATAGCTTTGGAAAACCCCACAAGATAAATTCTATTCAATTCAATATTGCTGCAAGGAGTCTATTACAGCTAAGAACTCAGTTGTTTCTTTGCACCTGTTAAAACAGTACTAGCAGAGTATAATATTGAAGCCATAATAATAATAGGCCTGTACATTTGACACAGGTTAAAAAAACCCATATAAAATAAGATGAGAGCTCATGATTCAAGAGGGTTTTTAAAGTATTTTCAATATTGTTCAGGTAGATATTACAGTAGTAAATAAACCCACTGCTATAAAATGGGAAATTACAAAGTAAGTTTTTTTTTCCTTATATTCAGTAGGTGCAATTTCACAAAGTGATTTTTGCATCTGACTCTAAAAACCCTGTTGCAGATTATTCATTTCTCATGTAAATAAAGAGAAACTTTCCTACTTTCAGAGATGCAGTGACACAATCAGTCCAAAGCCGAAAAGAGTTTTGAGTTCCAACATGCTACTATTTTCCAGAACTCTCTAGCTGCAACATCAAGTCTCTGAAGGAATCAGAACTCAAACTCTGATCATTACTTCTGAAAGAAATATTAGGGTTATTCTGGCTCCTTGCATCATCATATTGGCCATCCTTGCCCCCAGCAGGTAGAATCTCCTGACTGAAGTAGTGTTACTGTAGAAAGTGGTGTGGGTAGTGGTAGTCAGAATAGGGGATAAGACTTGACTTTTGTTTTTACAATCCCCTACTGTATTTCTATGATATTTTTGTGAAATTGTCATTGCATGAGACTATGTTCCCTATAAGTACCTAGTATCTAATGTACATGCTGGTAAGAAACTAGGTAATTTAGATGCATGCAAAGGTGGATACAGTGGTGAAAGGACTGAAAACTTCATTTGGAAGACAAGCTCCACTGAAATAGTTATATATAATCTTTGGAAAGCAGGGACTATTTGGCTGCTCTTCTGTAGCAACCTCCAGCAGTTTAAGATTGCCGCAGTATTTTTAGGCTCTACAGGAGCCGAAGAGAAGAACAGAGTGCAACTTTATTAAGATATTTAGAAAAAATAAATCACTCTCTTGTCTTCCATTATATTCTTTTGGTAGAGAGATATATTTTCATATAATGCTTCAGGATTTTACTTCAGAAAGCCTAGATGAAGCTGATGTGCCTCTTTCCTACAATAAAGGAAATAAAGCACAGTTTGCCTCTAAAACTACGTAAATTTATGCTACCCTTGAATGGAATTCTATTTAGTAATTTACTATCATGATTATTAACAGGCTTCAACCATGTGTTTTGCACTGAAGTTAAAAATAAATATTTAAAATGCTATAATATTAATACCTGTCACTTTTAGGCTACAGGTAAAAAACAAGGCAAGAATACTTATGTGAGTGAAACAACTTAAAATACTGCTCACATGCACTATAGCAACTCATTACGTAGTGCAGCCTATAGACCGAAAAAACAGCAACTGTGCACAAAAATAGCTTTTTGAAAACCAAATGGATTAGAATATTTTTGCTTCTAAAAGTCAATAAGGGCCATTTGCACTATTATTTTGCACAAGCTTTAATTAGATCAGTTAATGTGCACAGTCTTCTTTGAACGTGGGAAAACAGTTCTTTTCTGGTAGTGGTGTTTTAATATCTTTTCATATAAATGTATTCACTTCTTCAAAATATTGAGGTACTAATAAGAACAAATATTTAAGAAAACATTTTCACTGTAAAATTGTAAGGTAGCTACAAAAGCAGACTTGTTTAATTTACACTTAAGAGATAAGGATGAAATTCATCTACTGGGAAGATGTAAAAAAGCTCAAATACCAATTGACTGCAAGTGGGGTTCAAATCAGGACTAAACTTAGCCTCGTAGAACATCTAGCTGTTATTTTGACACTCTGCAGAGAGAAAATCATAACTTTTGTGAACTCATTAAAGTTTCAACCACCATGACTCAGATCTCATTGATTTCACTGAAAGCAACTGTCTAGGTGCAAAAATGGATCCCTGTTTCCTAAGTTTACGTGTGTTTCTGTTGAAAGCTTTGACAGATCTACCTCCTTCTCTGTAGACCAGCATGGGAAAATTCCTTCCTAAGTCACATCTTTTCCCTTCGTGTACTGGCGTATTTAGTAATTCTCTGTGCCTTCTTTCTCTGTTTGTTCTTATTTTTCTAATTCCCTGGAAAATAAGGAAACTCACACCCTTGAGCTTCTTTCTCAGTAGTAATTCTGTGTTCCAGCTCAATACAAGGTAGATTACTGGCTTCCATCAAAGAAAAATTAAAGCTTTCTAGCCACTTCCATTTAACTGCAGAGTTATTTTCATGCTGAACTTTTCCTCAGTAAGAGGAACCACAGATGTAGTGGCTTGTAGCTGTCATTACAGTGTCATAGATATATGATTAGATTGCACTTTTCAGAAGGCAAATGTAAACTTTCCTAACTTACCTTTTTAATTTTGAAAACCAAAAAGAAATCCTACCATTATAGAAAATCATTTCAACAGAAGTTTATTTTCTTTTGTGTCTCCTAGTCACAACAACATTACATTTCCTTGTTTCAGGTTGCTGCTGTGAGACTCTCTTTCATATTTAATTACTTTAAAACTCTTCATTTATCTTTGGAATGGTATTCAGTGGCATGCTGGATTTACAATAAGTCATTCTTATTCTCCGTATATATAGATTGCTAATGGATATGTACATATTGGGCTTTTAATCTTTTGTTCAGGACTCTTTTCTGGCCAGTATCACCAAAATATTTAGTCAAAATATTGGGCAGCACAAGAAGCATGAAGTATGTTTAGTTTTGACATCCAGAGCAATGTATTACTAAGGAATGAAAGAAAATGGAAGGAGATTTACAATCTTGTGTTTTTATTGCATGACAGAAGTCCCCAGGACAGATGGGAGACTGGAAAATGTAGGTCTGTTTTCTATATTTGATGAAAACATATACAGTAAGATTTCCCTGGGCTACTAAGGGAATGATATACAGTTAGAATGTGAACTTCTCCACACATACCAAAATAAGCATTGTTTTTTAAATAGTAAATAGGATTCTACAACCATTTCAAATGTTTATGATGTATTTGTTAGTTATGAAGCAAGGGCATAAGAAAATCGCCATAAACCTTAATCAGCTTTACCATAATAATTTTGGTAGATTTATTTAAAATGTCAAGAAATACCAACCAAACATGAAACAGACTGTGGAAAGCTGTTTTGTATGAAGTGGAAGTAATTTGTGTCTGGGACAAAGTCAACGAAATACTGTTCATCTTGTTAATAAATTATTGAGTGAATAAGTATTCCTGTATGTCTATTTTTTCTTTCTAAATATATGGAAAAATATGCTACCTTATCTAGTCCAACATATCTTCTGGACTTCCACAAGCAGAAGGCAAGCTGGAAGCATCTCAGAAAAGTAAATAAATTCATATTTTTATCTCAAGTTGTTTCATTTTGCTGTCTCAATTTAATTGAGTTTCTTGGTAACATTTTCAAGAACTTTACTGAAAAAATGTGCCCCATATAGCATACAGCAAGCATAACCTGAATCAATGTAGTGACACAAATGTAGTTAGAAAATGTTACACATGCACAGTGTATTCAATCTTCTCATCTCCTAGTGCAACCACAACTGATAGGACAGTCCAAAGAGAGTTTCATGAATGTCATTAAATCTGTGAGAAGTTAAATTAAAAGACATCTCAGAATTCTCAAAGGTCTCAGCTCCACTCACTTTATGAAACAGCCAGTTTCAGAATATAGCTAACTGCACAAACAACCTATTCGGCTTACTTAATATTGTAGCAAAATTTAAGACAAAAATATTAGAAAAGCTCTGAGCTAACGTAACTTAGAAACTTCAGACCTTATTTTGATGTACAACCATTCTCAAATCAAGGACCCAGACTAAAACTTTACGATTGCCGCTGCTATCTCAAGCTAATTTCCAAATTTATCTTAGTTTGAACAAAAAAACAAAACAAAACAAAACAAAAAAAAAGCAAAATTAAAACCTTTCATATGTGAGAATCTATCCTGATACCCAGAAGCCATAGGCACAAATTACAAGTTTTCAAGAACTAAGGCAACTGCAAAGTTCACTGCTATTGAGGTCCCAGGTGCTAATTAACTAATCAAAGGCTTTCAAGGAGATCAAACCAACCAGGGAAGGCTCTGAAAAAGAGGCTTCCAGATACAGTTATAAAGCCAGAAGCAGAGTTAGAGCCCTTTTATCAAATAAGGAGAAGCTGATGGGGTAAATAAGCATATAGTTTGGTGAAGATTTTCTTGTGCTTCTGAGGACTGATGTAGGTTTCTCTTCAGTCTTGTTACCTTTCATAGGTAACATTAAAATAAGAGGCTGACTTGATGTAGTGTATATACAAACCAGTAAGAGGAATGTCTTTTTCATGTCAGGACAAAGATATGAAGGTAGAATTACAAAAGGACAACAAGGGCTACTGAGATTGTTATTTTGATTACTGTTAATTACCTTCCTTCTGCGTAAGTGTTATCAATATATACATTTATATTTCAATTAAACTTGAAGTATTCAAAAAGATTTTTAGTTCTCTAGGCTTGATTGGGTCTTCTAAGAAACCTGAGGGGAAAGAATTTTTTTTTCTTTACTAGAAAACACTTATGTGTCTCTGAGGATGTTAGATGAAAGCAGAGATCTCTAATTATTAAGAGTAAAGTTCTGATAGAGGAAGCTATAGCATCAGGTACATAAACAGCTGATCTTGTGATATTAATGAATGTAAAGAAACACTTCACTACAAAGCATATAAATACTGAATTGACTTCTGTAAAGATCTGAACAGAAGTTTTCAGCTGAACATTGTGTAGACAATGATGTAGAGAATGGTAAGAGCAGAATTTCAGAACAAAGCAGAGAACGAGTGCCACCTTTGAAATAATTCTAGTACTCATCCAGTCCACCAAATTACTTCACATGTATTTCACTACAGCTATATTGTTACTGGATTTCTCTTGTTTAATAAACTTAGATTTTGACATGTTCCCAATTATGTTTCTACTGATCAGTGCATTGCTCTCACTTTACAGAAGTTATTATTTGCATCTTAATTTATGAACTGCAATTAAGCAAGGAATCTGGTAAGAACATTTTTTTCAGCTATGTCCTGGCTACAGATCCAGAGTTAATTTCATAATTTTTAGAACACTGGTGTTCAGACAAGTTTTTCGAAGCTCATTGGAACCCAAAGGCTTTATGGGAGCCCTGAGTCATGACTGTGGTTCCTTAGCCAGAAATGGATGCTACTGGGGTGTGTTCTGGTTGACCTGAAACTCTTAATGTACGGAAGTTAATACAGTATAGGAATCTTCATGTTTTATAATTCTTAGTGTTTAAATCCAGAACAAAAATCTTTAACCTAGACATAAAGCTTAGTTTCAGGAAGTGTTTCACGCTTTCACAATCAGAGCTGCACTGCTCAGGAGCATTCCTGGATTGAACTGTAATGCTTCTGCAGATGTAAGTGATAAGTAGGCAGTGGATTTTATATAGATAAATACAAACTGTTAGATCCATTATAGCATGGATGGTCGGCGGGAACTGTAAGGACTGCAAGAGAAATAAACAGTTACAAAGAATCTACAGGATCAGTTGACAAGGCACAAGGCATTGTATAATGAGTTTCAATCTGAACAGGACTCTACCTTGTTATAATTTGAGGATTTTATGATATTCAAATTAAATTACAATAGCTGCAAACAGCGTGCAGGGCTGTTAAAGCTGCTCAGTTGCAAAGCCATGGGATTTGATGATGTAAACAGCTTTTCCCTTGAGGCCAAAAATGTAATTATGAAAAAGTTCTGAACTGAAAAATAGTCTTGTCGTCTGTTTTCATGAGAGAGAAAAGATCAGTTTGAGGTGAAGAGGTTACAGATAAGAAAGAAAATTAAATTTAAAAACCCTAACATGACCAGCAGTACAGCTGCTGAAGAATAGTAAGAACAAAATTAAATATTATAATTAGAAGGAGAGATGATTCTACCTTTACTAGACATATGGTATTAAAATATTTAATTCATCTCCTGATTAATTCACTGGGTGATGTGAAGATTATTATAGAGGTGATAAATCAGTTGATTAATATGTATTCAGCAGAGATACATAAAGTAGGACTAAATGAAACTCCATAGTTCAATAGGAGACCAGTTAGCCTCCTTTCACTATATTTGGTCTAGAGTAATGTGTCTTCTTTTTATGTGTAGTTCTAAATTATCATACTGTCTCAATAACTCCAGATCGTGAGAATATAAGGATTTTAAACAGGCTTCTGGTGCAAGCAGTTTTAGCTATTTTTCTAAATATTTCTTCTCAAATTTTCTGAATAAATTTTTAGATATACTTTGGTAAATTAATTCTTCTTCATTCTCTAATCAAAGGTGATACTTTCTCTAACCTTTCCTCAGCAGATCGCATCCCCTTATATCCATAGAAAGACATATCCTTCACATATTTGTCTTATTCCAGTCATTCCATTCAGCTGTATTAAATGGCCTCAAACTTCAGAGTTGTAGTTCGTTGCAAATTGTTGTACGACAAGTCTCTCTTACAGGAACCTGGGAAAACAATTCAATATTCACATAATATTTTCAGTATTCTTCGTTATTCATATTAGGAAGCCTTGCAAATTGGAATCTTTAGGATGAATAAGGGTATGTGGAAGAGCTGGGAGACAAAAAAAAAATTAATCAGAGGTAGGAAAGAGGTTTTTTTTTTTTTTTTTAAGAATAATATTTCCACAGATTAGAAATGACTAGGTAGTGAAGAAATGGAGACTGGAAATAGGATACTCAAATTTAAGCCTTATCAGAATAGGAAGGTTTTGTTATTATCCTTAGAAATCTTCACTTATACTGATACATTTTGATGGAATTGTGTTTTAAAGCAGAACAGAGAAAATTTTGCTTTCAATGCCTCCACTTGCCTCATTAACTAACATAAGAATCTATATCATGTGGGCAGAATCAGGCACATAGACATGACGCTCCCTACACTGAAATTAAGATGTGACTTCTGAATTTGTTAAAATACAAAACCATACTACCTCAGGGGAAGAATAAGAAAAAAATGTTTATCAAGTAGGCACAGACTCTCTTTAGATACAAAACGAATTGCAAAGCTCCTGCCAATGTCTAGTTGCTTTCACATGAACTGGAGAGGATCCAGACCTATAACTAAGCCATTTTACTCACTGTTTAATTATATTTTGAGTTCATGTAAGAAAGGCACTTTAAATTAAGGTAGCATAGTAATGCATTATATCTGGCCACACCTTGAAGGACGCATGCAATTACAGTGAATCAGAGAAGGATTAACATCTAGTGGATTTTTGTGCTGAAGCTGTCAGTTTTGATTGAGTCTGCACTGGTGAGTAATCTAAGATGAGCCAATGGACCATTTCTAAAACGCCATTTATGATCTATAATATGGATTGCAATTGCAGTATTAAGTGTTCAGGAGAGAAGCAGAGTACTTGAAGTTTGACTATCTTGAAATAGGACAGAGAGGCAATATCCAACAAACCTGAGCAAATTAAAACCATAGATGATGCAGCCCCATGTTTTAAGGGATGGTAGGCCATCAAGCTGAGTGCTTTACATATATTCAACAAAAATATTATTCCTGTACTTCTAGATAGTATCATGATTCCTTTCTCACAGTCATAATTTCAGACTATTTGCTACTCCAAGAGTAGGATAATAAGAAGGTGAAAAAAAAAAACCACGGAACGAAGAAGGTACAGAAACAAATTCAATAAAGGGAAGATGTTGCGGTTTAGCCCTAGTCGCCACACAGTTTCTTGATCACCCTACCCCTCTCCAGTGGGATGGGGGAGAGAATTGAGAAGAAAGGAAAACTCATGGGTTGAGATGAAGACAATTTACTAAATAGCAAAGGAAAATTACAATAATAACAAAATATAAGGATACTGAAATACACAAAATTAATAATGCATGATTTCTCACCACCCAATGTCCCAATGAACAACATAGCCCATCCAAAGCATCAATCATAGAAAATGTAACTGAGCAGCAAGCGAAGGAGTGAGAAGGAGAGAGCAAGAGATGCCTGCCCCAGTCAACCCCCACTTATATACTGAGCGTGACTTTTATGGCATGGAATACTCTCTTTGAACAGTTTGGGCTAATTATTCTGGCTATATCCCTCTCAGATTCCTGCACCTGCACATTAGCAAGACCTGGAAAACCAGACAGTGTCCTTGGTCTCATTAGCAACAACTCATATCCTCAATGTGTTTATCAACATTCTTCACACATGAAAATCCAGAACACACTACCTACTGAGAGGAAAATTAACTCCATCCCTGCCAAAACAGAAGATGAGAATAAAAGGATATTGGAAGTCAATGTCCAGGAATGGATGAAGGGAAGAGAGATAAAAAGTCAGATTAAAAGACAGTATTGACTATTAGCATGGCTGCCCAAAAGCCAATGTAGGTCCTTATTAATGTTCCTTCAGAGTTTATCAAATTATTTCTCTTGGCTGAAATGGGGAGAGGAGGAGAAGGAATGGGCCTGAGATTAATGGTAGAGGAACTAGGTGCTTTCTGTGCCAAATTACTTAATGAACTGTCAGTAAAATCATGGTTCCACTAGTAATTGTTTTGAATACTACTATTTTGGAGATATGCAAGACCAGAAATGAAAATGTAAAGTATTTATCAGGGATAATTCATAGCAGACTAGCATCCTGATAACTTCTTTTTATGGAAAAATCTGATTTGTTACATTTTATTTGTCTAAAACTGTATTTTATTTGAATCTCAAGCATTGCATACTAGAAAGTTTGGAAATTTGACTGGAGATAATGAGATTCAGCTGAAACTTTGAAGAGAGGAGACAGAAGTCAGCTGGTTGTATTGAAAGCTGAGTAATGTGTAAAGAGAAATTAACAGACCATTTCCTTAATGATCTGGTGTAGGATGATTGCTATTGAACAGATTAATTAGCAAAGTTTGGAAAAGTATGTTAACTAATTTTACCATTGACACAAAGTTGGAAGATATCATTGGTACTGAAGAGTTAGAATATTTTACAGGAAGATGAGGATTACTAAGGAATAAAGAAATAGGAATAGGATTAAAATAATCATGTCAAAGTCTGAGCTGACAGTAATAGATGAGCCATTCCTTATTAGCAGCTCCAGCCTTGTATTGGCTTTGAATTAACTGACTAGGACAGAAGGAGGAATTTGCTGTCTATTAATCATTGAGTAATTCAGAAATGCAACAAGACTCAGAAGGCTGCAGGTCCCTCTCAAAACACTTCATGTGAGCCATTCCTTTTCAGTTGAGATAGGGGACTATCAATAGTCTTATAGATAGCTGTAGACTTTCTAGTATACCATCCATAGTTCTGTAGAGGAAAAAAAAAAAAAAAATATATATATATATATATTTTTTTTTAGCTTCCCCTACAAAAGGAGTCAAAGAGTTGACTTTCTAAGTCAAGCAAACAAAAACCTGAAAGGACAGAAAAAATAAGTTGTGCACTATAAATCACAATTATTCACTGAATATCAAAGACAATATTCTGATATTTCAGCCTGGTGACATTGGCTGTAGCAAGAATAGAAAATAGCATGACATTATGTCATGCATAATTCTGTGTTTTGATCGAGTATATATGTCACTTCTCTTTGCTTGCAGCTCCACAAAGATTTTTAATACATCAGGGAAAAGAGGACCCTATATATCAGAAGATCTATTTAGATCTATTCTGGCAGAAGAATAAGTGGATATAAACTGACTATAAATAAAGCTACTCTTGAAAATTAGAAGGAGAATTTAATCACCAAAGGGATGATTCTGTAACAGTGTTTAAACGACCACACTGAAGCAGAAAATTTCTTTCACTGAAAAGTGGAAAAAAAAAAAATCTTTAAAAAGATTAAACAGTGTATTTGCTTGTCATATCAGGGACTAAACTTGATAAACTTCCTAGTTTTGTACTGTCATGAATACTTATGTTCAGCTGGAATTACTTCAACAATTTCCTGTTTTCCTAAATACAGACACTGAACTGAGATCTTAAGGACTTGAAGGATGCGCATAATCACATGCAGTCTGATACTTTGTGGAATATGGTAACACAAAAGCCATGTCACACTGCTCATTTACTGTGTCCTGAGCTGATTTGATGCTCCTCTCCTTTCCACTGAAAAGGGAACACTGGACTCGTAGGCATATGGCACGCATACTTGATCAAAATCCCAAACACTAAAATGCTCAGAATTGCACATTGTTGTCTACAATTTACCCAATATCTGAAACACTGATGTTTTCATGACACCATCTGTAAAAGATATAGAAAATGGCACAAAGGCACAAAGTTAAGCTGTTGAAAGAGAGTTTTAATATAGAATATGGTCTGATGATAACTTTTGAATAGAGACTTGTTAAAAATTAAAAGGGATCATCAGTATTGCATTTGTCACTTCATTGAGGCGTGATTGTAGTAGCTGTAGTTCTTTTGCTGATATCACTAAAACCAATTCTGCAAATGAAAGGAGTTAGTCTGGAAAAAGACCTTTTCTGCTCATATCTTTTACACTAGAGTCATGATGACTTTCACACTCTTGACAGTCTATCTTCATGTAGGAATCTAATATATGAGTTTTATGAATCAAGAGGAGGTGTTTTATAAAGGTGATTTTAGGTGCGTGGTTTTATGTACAGGCTTTTCAGCAACAACACTAAATGCTAGTAGTTTTTGCAATTTAACATAAGCCAACTGGGGAAAGCAGACTAATAATAATGTAACACAAGTGCATGTTAACTAACACACAATTGCGTGCAACAGTATAAGTTTTCAAATAACACTGAACATACAATGATACTCTTCAAAAACCACTCCTCTGCTTGGGGATAAAGCAGATGCTGGATTGAGCACTGAAGCATAAGGAAAAAAAAGATTCATTGATTACTCCAACTGATCCTGACATCATTTTATATAGAGAGCTCTCCATGGCCTATAATAGTTCTTATCCACAGTTGCTGCATTGCCAAACTTGGCACTGAGCGCCATATCTGCAAATCCCTGAACACTAAATATTTAGGTTAAAGCAAATAAAGAAAAGAAAAGCTAGTCAAACAAATCTTGCATTCACTTGGATGAATACACTGACCATTTGTTAGTATAGTAAACACAAAATGTTCAGCAGCATAGTAGAATTATAGTAGCATTTTACTGATCCCCTTAACTGGTCTTTGCTCAGTGACAGAAAGACACCTGAACAAACATTTTTGCCAGCTGTAGTATTATGTGATAGATAAGGCAAAATAAGATAGCTATTCACTTACAGATGAGGAATTTTTAAAAAGAGACAAGATAATAACTGCAGGTGTGATTTGGTAAGAAAAGATGGTGAGGCATTCTGTGTTTGAGGGAAATATGTAAAAGCACTGAGGAAAACTGTACTTGGGACGACTAAGGGTCTAAGCTTCAGAAGAAAGCACGGTGGTGCACAGGGGCTATGCGATCTCTTCTAACCTGTGCTTATGACAGCTGATGTCATAAGGGAGAGCTCTTGTGATCTCATAAATACTGTTTACCACTAGGATCCTGACAAAAATAGGAGGCTGCCTAGTTGAACAGGCAGATAATGTAGCCATAAAATTTGTTAATAAGTAATTAGCAACTTTTCAGCATTCTGTTAGGGTGCCAAGATCTCTAAGGGTAAATTGTTATGGGATTACAAATCCAGAAGATTTGAGAAGCAACTTGAAAAATTTCTTGTGGTGAATCTGCAAAAACAAATTGAAGCTGATGAAGAGTTAAGATGTAAGTGGTAATAATATGCAACACTCTTATTGTACCATGTTTTCAGCCTTATATTGTGCAAAGTTAAATGGCTTTTTAGTTGTGTAACAAAAGAAATGTCTCACTGAATCATTTGGAGAAGATGTGTTCAGATTTGTGATGGTATTGAGTTCTTATCAAGGAAGTAGACACAAATAACTTGAATTGCAATATTGTAATATCACATTGTTGTGATATTACACATTACTTATGCTGGGCTCATTAATGAGAGTCTTAGTTCCTCCTTATTAAAATTTGTGAATTAAAAGATCCATTTTCTTTCCTTCTAAAATTCCTCAAAACACAAGAACAATAGTAAAAATAAGTCTCTGGTGATGATTAAGCTGGTTTGGTTTTCTGATATATAAAGTATTTCTTGTGCTTCAGAAAGGACTGTTGCATTGTAAAATGTACTTTTTGACACAGAAAAATACCCATGGGACTGCTTACTTTTAAAGAGTGACAGGAATGCACCGAGAAGCAGATGAAAAGTCTATGTGCAGAGAGTGGAAAAGAAGCTTACTGTATACAGAAGTACAAGAGAAATTGTGATTCACTGCTTTTGAGTATCATGATGGAATACTCTGTGCAGAGTCCTTGTGATTAGCCAGGATCAATCTGGCTGTAGGAGTAAAGCAGTATATCTAGATGTACAGCAGTCTTCTAGTACCTAAATGGGGCTTATAAGAAAAATAGGGAGAAACTCTAGCAGGGCCTGTTGTGATAGGACAAAAAGCAACGGTTTTAAAATAGACGGATATTTATTCAGACTGGACATAAGGAAGAAATTTTTTACAATGAGAGTAGTGAAAGACTAGAACAGCTTGCCCAGAGAGGTGGTGGATGCCCCTTCCCTGGAAACATTCAAGGCCAGGTTGGACGGGGATCTGAGCAATCTGATCTGGTTGGAGATGTCCCTGCTCCTTGCAGGGGGGTTGGACTAGGTCACCTTTGAAGGTCCCTTTCTTTCTATGATTCTATGTGTGGTCCTGTGTCTTAGCAAATTAACATTGCTGAAAGCACATTTATTAGTCCAGTTTTAGAGAGCTTAACTGACCTGACAACAGAGCATTCCCAATTCAAACCATTACCTCTGCACAGCACTGCACACAACTGTGGGACGACAGCAGATCTATGGATAGCGGCCTGAATGCCTCTCTGCTTCTTCTACTGCACAAAACACTTGTATAACCAGTGTTATTTTTTAAATAAGTGGCATTCCTTTGATTTTGTTAAATGCAGATAAATTGCAGAAAGATGCAGGGGAATGAAATCAAAGATATCTAGAAAGAGATATTTCTATAGACAGCAAAATGATGGAATTGGAGGCAAGGCAATAAAATGAGACTAAAAATAAAGTGTAATTTAAAAGAGATTTTAGTGAAAAGAAAAGAAATTTTGATAACAGGAAAATGTTCACAAACTAATTTTGAATTCATTGAACGACTTTTCTTCCCACAAAAATCACAACATGAAAAAGAAGCAATTTTAAGTGAAATATTCCAGAACTATATTTAAAATCATTTTTATGAAATTTCCTTTAATACAGAAAAAGCTCAAAATTCACCAATTTAACAATAATATTAATTGAATATACAGCAAAAATTCTTCACTTTCCATTCCACCTAATTATGGTTTCTGATAACATCAGCAAACATACAAACATACCATTTACTTACTTAGGATTCAATTCTGTGAGCTAAAGGCAAATAATTTAATATTTTTTTGTTTGCAACTGCACAGTAGGAATATTACTTCTGAATTCCACAAGGTTATTCAGAATGTGGACATCAGTAAATACTTGGCAATTGTTGCAAGGTATGAGGAACTGTGAATTAGCTGGGAGTAACTCAATCTAAAAAATGGCATTCCATGTGGTAATGTAAAGAAGATAATTATATTTTCAACATTCATAAATGTAATCATGTGTTGTAGTTCAGCCCCGCTTGGGACCAGACTACGTAGTCTCTCTCTCACTCCCCCCACCCTCCGAGAGAACAGGGGGAGATAATAGAAGAAAAACGGTTCGAGGTTTGAGATAAGGACAGGGAGAAAATCCTTAAAGTTACCGTCACGGGCAAAACCAGACTCGACTTGGGGAAAACTATTCATTTATTACTAAAACTAGCAGGAGAATGAGACAGAGAACAAGATAACCTCCCCCCACCTCTCCCTTTTCCCAAGCTTAACATTATCTCTACTACCTTCCCCCCTGAGCGGCACAGTGGGGAAGAGGGAATGGGGGTTGCGGTCAGTTCATCACGCGATGTTTTACGCTGCTGCTTCATAGCTGGGGGAAGAACTCCTCACATTCCTCCCCTGCTCCAGTGTGGGGTCCCACCCATACGCCACAGTCCTTCATGAAACTGCTCCGGCGTGGGTCATCTCTTCCATGGAGTGCAGTCTCTCCAGAACGGCTGCCCCAGCGGTCCCTCCATGGGCCACAGCCACCTTCAGGCATCCACCTCCCCCGGTGTGGGGTCCTTAGTGGATCTCGGCTCCTCTGTGGACCTCCATGGGCTGCAGGGGGACAACCTGCTTCACCATGGTCGTCACCACAGGCTGCAGGGGAATCTTGGCCAGGAGCCGCATTACTCCTCCCTCTCCTTCTGAACTGACCTTGGCGTCTGCAGCTGTTTCTCTCACAAGAAAAGTTCTTCACAACAGGCTGGCAGATGCCTCTCAGAATCTCTTCACATCATCCATCTCATCTCCTCTCCACTTCATGCAGCCGGGCCGGGACGAGTTGGGCCCAGTCAGCCACCCAGCAAGAGGCCAGAGGGTGAGGCCTGCAAAGGCCCATGAGGCCTGCGCCTCCCTCTCTGCGCCTCTGCCCCCTCTCAGCTTCTTCACGTCTTCTCTTTTTTTTTTCCTGTTTTCCCCTTCTTAAATGCATTATCACAGAGGCGTTATCACGGGACATTCTGCTGCCAATTGGCTCAGCCTTGGCCAGCAGTGTGTCCGCCTTAGGCCTGGCTGAGTCCACTGAACAAAGGGGAACAACTTCTAGCAGTTTCCTACAGAAGCTTCCACCTTAGGCCCCACCTCACTAAACAAAACCACAACATCTTGCTGATCTTTTACGTCCTATTCAGATTGCCAGTTATTTTAGAAGTATTTTCATTCCTCTAAATATTTCAAATCACTATAAAATGCTTCTTATGGGAAATGAAGTAATCTTTAAAAGAAGATATTAAGCAGCCCAACCAGCAACATATCATGTAGCAAACTGCTACTGGATCATATATGGGCAATAATGCAAAATGAACTCGTGGGATAAGACCTCAGGTACTTCTGGGAGCACTGTGATTCAGCATTTGTCAGGCACAAGCTATGCTGTTTGCTGACTTTGGCAATGCTTTTACGACATATCATGCCAATAAAGCTACAATACCAATGAACTTGTCTGAACATGAAATCATGTCACTTTGTACACTATTCTGGTAATTTATGATGACCGTTTTTTTATTCGTGTTTCTGTGGGGTGGAGAGAGCAACACCATCAGCCACTAGCCCTAGCTGACTGTCCATAACAACTCATGAGTGTTTAATGGACAAACCTACAACTATCAGTTGAGTGGTAACCTGTCAGCTAGGAGAAAAATGTTAATTTTGTATGAAACACTCATTTTCTCTTTGCTATTATTCTCTTCTTCTATGTTTTTCCTTATTATAGTGATCTTAAGAATGAATCATGGTTCCAAACTCTTACCATACCTTATCTGTTTTCTAGACAGGAAATCCAGATTTCATAGGCCTAATACTGCTTTTATGAGCCTAGAGATTGCCTTATCAAACTTCATGAGGAGCAAGTAAATAAATCGAACAGGTTAATAAATACACATATGACCTTCATTGATACATTCTTGTTGGTTCCTAAAATTGGATACTGAAACTACAGATACTGTTCAGGCTCACAAAATATGTACTCACCTCTGAGCTACCATTATATACTAGCTAACAGTCTTTAACCATACTATATAGCCTTAATCAAATCCTGATGTTTTTAAAGTTCCCAGTGGCACAATCTAAACTTTCTATTGTCTCTTCTGCTTAATTTAGGGGCAGTTTCTGTCCTTAAATTTTTTTCAGAATGATGAAATAGAGCAAAAAGACTTGTATTTGGAAAGAAAAAAAAAATCTTCCCAATAAACTGCAGTTTTGTACTCATTTATTCTAACCTTAAATGTTCCTGTTATGAGCAAAATGACAGAAAAGGACACATGAATGCGTAAAAGTATGGATTATATCATAGTATGTGAGTCTTCCTTTTATTTGAATTTTTTATAATGTCTGAAAAAGCTCTATTTATTTTAAAGTAAAACAAGAAAACTGCTTTTCCCAAAGGGTTCATAGGCATGAGTCACGCAAGCAGCTCTAAAGCTCTGTTGCCTACAAGGGTAAGAATCTCTGAACTATCCTGACTGGAATGGTGCTTATATAAGTCAAATGATACACGTAGATTTTGCCATCTAGTCAATGAGACTTACTGGCCATGAAAAACAGTGATACTAATAATCATTAGCAATACAAATTCTGACCACAGCTAGTGAGGGGAGAATGACACTCAGGCGTTCTGAAGAGCCTGATTCAGTGTCCATGTATCTATTTCTTGAGAGGTATTATGATTCAGCTGCAGTGGTCAGTTCATAGTAGCATTAAAGAGCACTGAGGCCATCATGTCCTACTAATCACAGGGAATTATGAAGGTGACAGTTATTCCAGAATGCTTTGCATATCTGTTTTACCTATCACCAGAAAAAAAAAAAAAACCAAACAAACCGTAAAAACCATGTCTCAGTAACACGATATGACTTAAATAAGAAGAAAATCCACCTCAGAAGTAATAATATGCCATAGGAAAAGAGCTCAAATATCATTCCCCTGCTACTGATCTCTTTATCCAATAAAACCAGGAAAAGAATAAAGGTTTCTTTATAACCCAAACAAAAACAAATGCTATTATAGTTACAAACTGTAGTTAGTGATATAATCTTTGGATTATGTCTCTGACTTTCCGTAAAATGTGCTTGAGTGTCCACACTAAATCTTTTTGCACAGAAAATAATTAGAATGTGCTGTCATGGTGAATTGACAGTATTAGAGACTAGCAAGAGCATTGATTGAAGAATAATAAATGAAATTCCAGAAAGAGTTCCAAAGGACACAGATATATACAGCTGTAACATTAGACCTGGCTATCATCTCTTTCACTGCTACCACATGCCACAGGTGTGGAATAGGTAAAATTATGTAGTGAGAGAGTGCTGACAGGTCTGTATCTATACATCATTCCTATTGAATTGCATATGTGCACCTTTTATTTATTTAGGTATTTTTGTTATTACTCTTGGATGTGTTTCAGCAAGTTAGAATTTCTAATTGACTTAATGGAAACATTCTGAAAAAAAAAAGCTGTTCTGAGAACATTTTGCTTATGCAATTGACATTTGCCTATTTTTCTTCTTATTAGGAGTGTTTGCATGAAAAACAGAGAACAGAGAAGTTCATTTGGTTCCAAGATCTATTTCCCACCTGAAGTCAGAATCAATTCCATATTAACTAATTGAACTTCAATGGATTTTAAGTAGATTTTATAATTACAGAAATACTCTGCTTGATGCAGGAGAGAAGGAGGTGAAACTGGCTTAAAGCCAGTTTAGCACTCTCCTGCTCATAGGATAAATCCCAGTATAAGTTAAAATAGCCTCAGGCTTTCTGTAACTTGCACCAGATGGTAGAACCCCTTAGAGGCAGTTACCTTGGCAGGGATGACTGGGGCATGGTATGCTCCAAGTATAGTCCTTCCTGCCCCGGTACCTTTCCAATAAGCATTTCCTTGGCCAGGTTGCTGCAATGACTGCTTTACATTGCTCAGAGATTTCTCCCATGTGGGATAAATCCCTAGTTAGTCAGAAGATTTAATTCTGCTTAGAATTGCTAAAGCAATACATGGCCAACTTGGCTTAGACTAACAACTGGCCTCATAGCTACAGCTAATGAATAAGCAGTAGTCCTGTTCTGTATGACATCAGTTTTGTGCGGGTTGTGGTTTTTTTGGTTTTTTTTAAATGATTCTATTTTTTTTTTCCTCCATCCTTGTAACAGTTCATACCTACAAATTACCTCTATGGAAAAATGATTTCTGGTACCTATCCTAAGTTGCTTTTTCTTTAATTGTCATTCACACTTACTTGTTCAATTAGCACAGTTATGCTGGAAAAAAACAAGTCCCCCTCCTGAAACTTCAGATTAGCATTCAATACAGCATTTCAACAGTCTGCATTTTCAGGCCTTATGGATCTAAGCTCTCAGCCTGTTCTTATAGCCTATAACCTTTAATCCTGACATCAATCTCAGTGCTCAATTCAATTACTATAGTGCTATGTTCTGAAAACTGGCAGAGACTCAAGGGAAGTTTGTGAAAACTTGCAAGTTTCTCATTCATTTCCATTGGAAAACTAGTAAGACACAAATTTCCTTCAGATGTTCTCCAGAATTCCTCCTACTCATCAGTGAGGTACTGAATAGCATCTTTAGACATTGTGGTTGAAAAATCAAAGAAAACCCCTCTGATTGTGTTACTGATTTCTACAGGTCGACACAAGCCTTGCACTCATTTTTAAAATTCCTTTCAGGAGTCCCTGGTGATATTTTTTTTCACTTTAATCTAGTGCCTAGTGTGAATGTATGGCTCCAATACTAAAAGTCTTAAAAGGATGCTCATCAGAGACTCCATTTTGTGTATCACAGGTTCACAGTCTGTTTCTAGATCAGATCATACTGCAATAGCTATTTCTACACAGTGGCCCTTTTGGAAAACAAGAAAAATGAAGCTGAGCAGCTTTTATGGGGTATGGATTCTGGCGCTTGAGAATAATATGTATTTTTAAATGGTGATTATGTCTGAGATGAAAAAACTGAGGAAAGTTTTGCAGTATTTCTTTAAGATCTCATTTCCCCTGAGAATTACTCCATAGTCATTGATAAAATACACCTACTCTATAGCACCCAAATATTCTGTCCTGAACTTTAGGGCTTAGAAGAGCAAAACTAGAAGGGTGATTCACAGGGCAAAAATCTCATCTGAACTGACATGGATGGTGTTAAAACCACACTTTCATTTTAGAAAGTAGACCCCTTGCTACCTGTAGCTTTGGCCCAGTTATAGGCCATCTACACAGTTTGAGGCCTGGAGAAAGCAAGGTGCCACAGTTTCTGAAACAGAGTCTATGCATTTTCTTCATAAATGTCTTAAAAAAAATTAATTACTTGTCCAGCCTGAAGATATCAAATTGCTTTTTGTGGCTAAGGTCTCTAAGAAGCTGTCAGAGAGAACATATATTCTGGGAAGTGGGGCTATTTTTTTTTTAATCTGAGCTCAGCAAGGTACCTAGGTGTCATCTCTGAAGACTTTTTTGCTTTGATCCATTAAGTGATAAAACCTGGCATTGATCTGAGACTTTATTTCTCTGTACATTTTCATAGCCTGATAGTATAGACTTACAGTATTTTATGAAAACACATCAGACAGCTTGTTTGTGTTCCACTGTTTCCTAGCCTCCCTGATACATTCTGTACTGCACAAAAATCAAGTCTTCACCTTTGCCAACATCATGGATCTCCAGCTCATCATGAAACACTGATTTCCTCATTTCTTTATATTTACTATTTTATACACTCAGCGGTGACATACACCAGTGAAGCCAGTGTTGTCTCAGATTCACTTTTGGACAACACCACCAGATTTATGGCTTTCTGTCATTTGCAGGTCAAGCAAAGAATACTGAAAATGTATAATTTGCCAAATACCTAAGTTGAATATTTTACTTCCAAAATCTTTTTTTTTTTTTCAGAAAATAATGCCAAAAGTTATTGTAAATACATACATCATTTACTAAGGTCTTTTATTTGGTTTCATGATGGAAGTCTAAAAACAAATCCCCAACTCTGCAGAGAAGTAAACAGTTTCAACTAGGACAAGTAGGTAAAAGTAACCCGCAGAATTTCTGGAAAAATACACTATAGGAAGGATATAGATAACAACTCTTTTTTTCCTTTTTTTTTTTTTTCTCTGGAAGTTAAGATCTATGGGATCTTATGTATCATTCTCAGTTTATTAGTCTATAACTTCATGATATTTTAGCTGCCTGGCAAAGTAGAATGCAATAATGTTGTAAATTGTATTGACAGCTTTTCCATTCTTCACCCTCACTTTTATTGTACCTGTATCTTGTACAAATTGGTATATGAGATCCTATTAGATTAGACAACTAGATTGTTTGACATACAAAAAATATCAAATGTCACTGTATTTTGATGAAGGTCAATCAATACTAGTTTGCTAGAAAATTCCTAGTATGTACTTCTCAGATTTCAGCCCTTAAAGTCTTTTTATTGAAGAAAAACAATTTAAAATAATTTGAGAAGTAGATTTAAAAATAACTTGAAAGCGGGGTGTTTGTTAAAATTTTGATACACAGTAGAAGCCTGTAGAGTGATTAATTCATCCTATACAGTATTCTATATACCTCTTGGTCATTAACTACCATCAACATTTTTCAGGGACCAAATACATTCTTATCATTAAACCTTTAAACCAGAATACTATAAAGGAGACATAGTTTTGTAGCATAACTGTCAGTCACTGGTAGGGAGTTGATGATCACTGTTTGGGAGTCACATTTCTTCAACATATGCTATTTTATTACTCACAAACACTAAGGAATTTCATAGTCTGCATTACTAAGACAAATCTAAGCTCATTAAATATTTTAAATCAAAATATGGCATTAGTAAGCATTAATAAAAGCCGTGTAGGTTTTATTTATTACATCACCTTGATCCTTGTTTTCTATTACTATAATCCTTTCCTGTTAAAGTGGAATTCTTAAAAAGAGTGAACACCTAAATATAGAATTCTTCCTATGCAAAGGTTGAGGTTTTCATATTAAGGGTTAGCAGGGGTCTTGTATTATTTTTTTTTTATTTTGAAAAAAATCTTGCAAGATAGATGCATCAATTACAATGGCATTTCTTAGCTATGAGTTTTACTTTCCAATTACAAAAAAAAATATATATTTCAAGGTCATGGAGAAACAATACAGTAATATAGCATAGGTGGACTGGACCAAGGCAACTCATACAAGATAACTGAATTTTTATTTCTCCAACTAACAATTGGTTGTCTATTTGCAAGCTCCGTAAATAATCAATAAGCACTTGCAAGTGTAGTAACACTTGCTGTAAATCTCCCCTTTATACTCTTTGTTTTGTCTTCTAGAGAACCAATTTTTAAGGAAAACTTTTGAAAAAACACTCAGATATTTTATCTTGAAACTAAATGAGCATTTTTACACTCTTACAAAGGTGTTGGCACACTGGTTTTATTTTTTCCTTCATACCAAGTTTTAGAAACATAGGTTTTAAGATAAAATTAGCATGACTTGTAGACATTAAAGGGATCTTAGACATGAAGAATAATAATTTCACAGTCTGCTGGAGCACTTTCTTTTTTTAAGCAAAGAGAGTTTCTTTCTCTGAGAAGTAAGCTACTTAAAGTTAACATATACACGCTGACTGGAGTAGATGAACCTTGAATTACTTTTTACCTCTTAAGATTTAGCATGGGATAGATATTTTTCTGAGATACCAAATTCTATTCACTTACCTTCCCACTAATTTATACTGAGGAAGGGAGACATTTCTAGGGTGAAGTCGTCAAGGTAGTCAGGCTTCCTTTTACTTCTGATAGAAAGACAAAAGTCAGAGGGGATGGAAGGAGTGTAGGGAATTGCTGGACAACTGTCCTAGGGCACAACATGCCAGGAGACCTGATTTCTTGAACTTGTGTTCTTATTTCTCTTTCTAGAGAGGCTTTTCTTTTTAGTCTCTCTTTCTTAGTCTTCTACTTACTTCCTCTATAGTAAACACCCCTTTCTGTTTCCCTGTGATCACCTTAATCTTTCCTTTCCCTCCTCTTATCCATATTATAGCTTTTTATCCATCATCTCATTTAGAAAGTATAACTATTTTGGCAGTAGAAGTATTCATACTTCATCTTATTAATAGGAACACATTAAATTTCTTAATCTGTGAGCAAATGGTCAGTTCAGGCAAACTAGTTTATAGCAGTGACCTCTTGGACTTGTGTCAGCCTGCTGGGGAACGTCTTCAGTTCTCTCAGTCTTTCCATCCTCTTCTGACAGGATTTCCTTTATTTAAGAATGTAAAAAATTCCAAATCTTGTTGATTTTCTGAATAGCTCTTCCTTCCTATTGAAATAGCTATATTAACTTACATATCTGTTTATCTGGTAAATTTTTGTTGTTGCATCACCTTTCTAACTAGGCTTCAGGAGAAATGAAGGTTCACGCACCAAATAAATTTGCTTTGTCACTCACAAGTGAAAGATCTCAAAATTATCTGCAGCCTCATTCTCTTATATATTCATCTTTGCTCTTTGCATTTGTCTTTTTCTGACCCACTGCTTCAAATTAAGAGACCTGGAGTTTAGTATCTACACATAGCTGGCTGTGTTTTCTCTGAACTCTCCGTATAGTTATCCCAGAACTATTTGAGACATCATCATCCGAGAGCTATTCTCTCCATCAGTGGAGCCTGGAGAGTGATCCAACTCACCCTCAAATGCATTCCATCTTCTACAATACAACTCAATTCTCTAATGACAAGCATCTTCTGTCACCCTTTCAACGGTTAACATCCATGAGGACAATCTCCATCAGGAGACGCAGCGAGTTTACATTGATGGAAATGCAATGAATCTCAGGTCAGCTTGCTCACCTGTTAAGTGTCACCTATTGCTAACTTGCTTACTAAGGGTGGAATAGGATAAAAGGAGACACTTCCTCTCCCAAGGAACACTTTATCCAAGGAAAATCTATAGTATTATTAACTGCCAAAACCTAATGCCTTTATAAGCTGAGGATATAGTCAATGCTAGGATGTACCAACAGAGGACACTCAGTTTATCACATAGAGAATTACATGCAATCCTACATGAACCACAAGATTGCTTACCCAGGAAAAATGCAAGAAAATGCAAAGAAAATAAAGATGCAAGAAGTGATCAGGGATAAGACACGATTTAAAAGGAAAGACTGAAATAATTGGAGTTTACCCTGAAGAAAAAAGTGGGAAGGAGGAAGGGAGTGATGAAGTAACAGCCTTCAGATACACAAATTTTTGCAAAAGTAAAAGGAATAGACTGTTTTCTGTGCCTAAAATCAACTTAACAAGTTATAGATCTAAACACAAGAAAGCGAGATTCAATGTAAATATTTGGGAGAAAAGTCCTGATTGTAAGCATAGTGAGCCAATAGGAATAAATTGCCCAGAAAAGTTGCAGATATTGTCACTGCAGAAATGCCAGAGCAATTAGACGAATGTCTGTCAAATGACCTGAAGTATGGCAATGGACTAGAAAACCTTTCATGTTCCCTATCAGCCTCATTACTCAACATGTAGGTTTGAGAAATACTAACTTATATGGTCAGTTTCAATAAACAAATTGACTACAATTTAAATTAAAAAATGATATGACTTGGCATTGCTGGCTAGTGGAAAAATTAGACAAAAAATCTTTACCTAATTAATCATTGTCTTCTCACCATCTTACCTTTCAAGGTATTAACAGGTGTTAACCATGATGCTGCACAACATGCTGCCATGTTGAGATAGCATGAGGTTCTTTGTGATCTCCAAACTGCATTGTGTAGCAGCTCACACTTTATATTTTCAGAGTAAATTCTCACCCTCAAATCTCTCAGTATCCACAAGCTGCTTCTTTTTGGTTGCTATAAACAGTGTCAGTATCAAAAAATGCCATTAATTATACAAAAATCTCAGGTTTAGAATGTGCATATTAGAGTTACTGATTTAATAATCAGTGACAAAAGTGACATTTGCTGCTTTGCTTAATTTCATCTTTTTATAATGTATTCTTCAGTCTCATCTATTTTTTAATGTCCATGTTCTATATATATTAAATAATTCATGTACACTAATTTTCCACAAGTTTTATTTCAACCTTTAGTCTTCAGTTTTGTTTCTGATAATAGAACACTATATGAAAAAAAAACCCCAGATTTTTCTCCCAGCCTGTGATAGAAGACCTAAATAATGGAGGGTAGAGGTATGACTTATCTATACTATACTTTACTGAATATAATTGCAGTTTAGGGTTACATCTTCTTCTCTAAAATTCCTTTTCCTCTGGGCTTAAGCTAGACATATTAATACTTTAACGTAGAGATTGTGCAGGTGTGAGCCTTAATTACAAAATATGTTGGTTCTGATTGAATAAATGACATGACTAAATCCAACTTTGGACACAGAACAGTGCAAGTTATATTAAAAAGTCATTATATTTGGAAGTTGGAGCAAGACAATATAGCTAAAAGGCAATTGGATTAAATGAGCTTTGAGATTACAAGACTTTAAGAAGAATTTACTAAATGAATATCAACATGTGCATTTTATTACAACCCTCTCCTTTATTTTTTCATTTCTTAGTTCCTTTACATGTCAATGAAATAAGACGCATAAAAGACTCCCACACCAATTTGCACCATTGCACTTTGGCTTTGCTCAAGCTCATAAAATTGTTCTCCTGTGTCTCAGACACTGATGAATCAAAGCTGAAGCCATCATGTGGGCTACAATAAACTCTTTGTTCTTCTAACTTGTTTTCATCAATGATATTTTGTTTCCTACAGCTGTGTGTCACAGAAAATATGCAGCTGTCTTGTACAGAGTTCCAAGTATTACTAATCTAAATGGTTAGCACTATCTTCAAGGCATCATAAGAACCATCAATGAAGCCCAGGGAATTCTATCTTTTCTAAACAAGCGTTTAATACTTCAAGACTACTGAATGAGACTGCACAAGGCTATGAATAATTGTACCTGAGGGCTTATACAATTTTAAAGGCTGAGAAATGTGTATGCTATCACAGTACCTGCCATCTTCAGATACCTCTCAGCTCTACTGCAAGCCTTTCATGAATATTCTACAGCGCAAGTCTTGTTTTCTATTGCTCTGTGTGAAATCTTTTGTTTTGATTCTCTGTGCTTCCTTTCGTGCTGATAAAGTGTTATGAGCGCATGAAATACTTCCCAAGTGACTAACATAATGTGCCCAATGCCAGTGGAGCTCTGAGCAAGCATAACCCTTTTGCTGAATGCAAAAAGGAAGATATCAGTAACGGCATTATAAACTACATGTTGTTAACAAAAAAATAGTATAATAGCAATGCATCAACTAGCAGGAGTTGCAAATAAATCATTGGAATTTGGAACTCTGAGCCGTGCACAGAAGATTAAATTTATTCATATTGTTCTTTTCCTGTCATTTTTATTCATTATGTATCACCAAAATGACATACAATGTCTCAGCCATAATTCTGGTATATATCTGCCAATTTTGAGGAGCAAATTCTTCATACTTTGCTTAGATAATAACTTCTGTTGAAGGAAAAGCGAGCATTTACCTGAGTAAAACCTTCTACACTTGCTCTTTTTAGACACATTGCAGCTGTCCTTAGAGACATAGCTCATTACCTGACAGATCACTTAAGGTGATTCTACAGAAGTGCGAGCAGACATGAAAAACATCATCCAATATGCATACGAGCCTTTTGTAGATACTGGCACCAGCAGCCACTGGGATGCATAGTGTCAGTACCTTGCATAGTTTATTTATGATACCTTCCATTGACACTGTTGGATCAGATTTGTTCAAATAACTTCTAATTTGCACGCATGCAATATTTGTGAGTGGGCTTCTATAAATGCACATGTTCTGGGTTTCTCTCAAAAATTCATCCAATTCAGTCTTACTTTAACACTTGATTCACTGTGCACATAAGTGCTCTTGTAGATGTATACATGAATTTTGTGTGCCTATGTATGAGAGACCTAGGCAAATCTTCCCTAAGGAATTCTTTACACATTGCTGGCACAGATCACAGTGTAATTACATATTATAATGTATCTTCAATGATGTTTAAGACCATGTTGTACCAGATGGCAAAAGTCAGTGCTACTGTAATGACTAAAATGGAAGTACTCTGATTTACAGAATATCTAGTTATTGTCAATTTGTTAGCTGTACTGAACATGTGGAAGTCCCTTAAAAACAATATTAACATAAATAAGAACAGACATGTACCTTAGATTGGTCCTTCTTTATTTCACCAAGATTCAAGAAGAGGTAATAACTTTAGCTTAGAAAAGCAAAGTTTAAGTAAAAAAAAAGCTGAACCATCACCAGTACCTTGATATGGAAAACTAAAACTTAGGATTCTCTATCTGCCTTGTTTTCTTTGAACTGTATACTACTGCCCACACATTCAGTTAGGATGTAATCAGAAGAGACCACAGGTTCCTATTCCATGGAAAAAAAAGTTAATCAATTGATTTGTTTCCTGATTTATCTATTTTTTTTAACACTTACAAATTTCAATAACAAAATGGAGCATTCAGATAACCAAACAAGTAGCACTGCTCCCAAAATGGCTGTATTCAAAAGATATGCAGTCTCTCAGTTCTCAGAGATGCTCTGGTGACTTGCTTATCTCCACCCTTGCAGAAAGTCACTGCAGAATCCTGCATGGGTGTGACCTAAGGGAGACAAATTGACCCATTCAGACAAGTGACTCCCCAACTTGAAAAAATCAGGTCTTACTAAGTGGTAAAGAGCTCAATTATTGTAATCAGTGAACGGCTAAGTTTTAACTCCAATCCTTGCTCATCCACAAAAAAATTTGTGTCTCTGGAGTGCTATTTTTCTGCTAGACCACAGCAGATATCAAACCAGAAAAAAATCAGCGTTCTTTCTTCATTTTGTGCATGCTTCAGCACCTGCATTTACTTCTTTCTGTCCAGAGAAGCACCGACAGAAAGCATCTGGCTCTGGAACAAGTTTCTGCTGCCATAGGACCTCTGGATACTCTTCTTCAGAAAAGCTTTTTTTTTTTTTTTAATGTGAGTCTGGATAAGGAATCAGGAATTCCAGCAGACAGCCAGTCTGTAGTACTCTTTTCTTCAGTCTCAGTTGTGTTTCCAGGGTACACTTGTACGGAAATAGGGTGTAAATGTTCACTGACTCAGGTCTGTGTTATTTTGGTAGTATGTGTAAACTTCAATCCCCAGCTAAGAATCAACCACACTCACCAGGATATTGAAAAGCACAACAGAATAACAAAAGAACTGAGCAATGTTGATCTCAGCCTGTGCCTTGGTAGTTTATTATTTTATTACTATTTTCAGCTTTCGGTGGAGTTTTCCTCAAGGGTTCCTTTACAGAATCAAACCCTACTTTGTCTGGCTCTGTGAAAATAACTCTCTCTCTATATATATATATAAAACCTCATGGAACTATCAATCTAATGGCCATCACTCATTTGTTAGTTCCATAGTGCTTGGTTGGAAAATAGTCTGTCCTCAGCTTCCCCCTTTCACAACCATTCTTATTCTCCCTCACTACATTATCTCCCAAAGTACATTTAACAATCCCTCCCCATTCCCAGATCACTTATTACTGTTGTCTTGGATGAATTCATCACCATGTCCCTCTGGTTTTACTTATTTGTAAATATATATATACACACACAGAGACAGAGACAACATCTCAGATTTTACACTAGATTTGATGGCTTTTTAAATTAGGTCAGTTAATAGAGTTCAACAGCAAGACAGACTGCTTTTTGTTTTCCATGTGTATTTTCTATAGTATATGGAATTATAGATGCTAAAACCAATTTGATATCAAATCATAGTCCATATAAATTAGTAGATCAGAGTCACCTAGTTGAACTTTCTGAATAAGAGACAGAATCTGAACAATGCCAAAAGCGTATCAGTTACTGAAATGTCAAAAAAATATAATAATTTGAATTGAAATACAGGACTTTGAAAGACCCAACCAGACATTAAATTAAAAAAAAAAAGTATTATTTTTGTTGCAAAGAATTACTTTTGTTCCTGTCTTTTATTCCTTCTTTTATGAAAATGTCACATAGTAATAAAGACTATAAATTGAACAAATCACAGAAATTTCAGAAGTTTTCCCCAGAATTGCTCTACAAATTTTTGGTGATTTGGTTGGCTATTACAGTGTATGATGAAATATACAATATCAAACACAGAATAATTTTATACAACTAGTAGCTGAGCACTATCACGCAGGTATATCTAGGATTTAGGTATACTGGGTTGACTGTAGAATCTAGTAAGAAGAGTATTGTGTGAATGTATGTGTCAGATATCTGTGCTGCACTGAAGGTGTTCCACCTCTTTCTCGCTCTTGGCTCTGATGAGAAACTTGTATCACACAGAGTAAAAGTTCTTTTCCAAATTTATTGAGATTATCTGAAAAAAAGTTTCAGTTCAGAGAAATCTCTTTATAAAAAACAATTGCTTATTTCCCAAGCAATGGTCATTTTATTAAATCAAGCTCCTTAATTTCAGAATTCATTTCTGCACAATTCAAGGACTTTTTCCACTACCATGACTGTCATCCAATGTATATCTGTCTGAATTTAATGTCTGCTTTAAAACAAAGTTGAACTCCAACTAATACTAACTCTAGTTATGGGTATATGAAATCTGTCAGAGTGGACTCACAATAAAATAATAATGATGATGATGATAATAATAAAAAACCAAAAGACTAGGATCACTTGACTGTGTATGACATTCTAAAAGCAGCTTATGAAAACCTCCTGAGTATGCTCAATTGGTTAATAGGGACCAAGTTCCAGGATACTAAAACTGTAAAGCTTACTTTTCTCTGATCACAGGAGTGACATTTCCTGTTTTTTTCAGTGACAACTCTCTGTATTCAATTATTATGCATTTAATAATATATGCATGCATGCAGTTTGTATTTTCAGAATATTTCCGAAAAAAGAGCAGACATTACAGACAATTACGTGCAACATACAAATAGTTCCAATTTTCTTTTCAGACCAAATCTTCCAGACAGATGGCCCTGGAAACAGCATCATTGACTAAAAATCAGATACTCAAATGGTACAGAAAGAGAAGCAAACAAATTACTATTGTCAAAAAGGAGCTCAGGAACATTTCATGCACCAACAACCACAAGGTTAAGAATGGATCTGCAAGTGCAAGTAAGCAATACTGATGTATGCGAAGATTCGCAATACTGATGTATGCGAAGATTCTAGTTTCTTTGTGTTTAGTGGGGTTTTTTTTAAAACAATGATTTCCAGTAAGAACAAGACTGAAAACTAGAAATCATTCCAATTCATATTTGAGTACTATTTTCTGAAATGCTCAGATGCTGCAGTCAGCAAAGATTTCTACCACTGCCTTCCAAAGCAGGGGATTACAAACATCGTGACCCTTAGCTTTTGCAGGGGTGGGGGGAAACAACCCTAAGCAACCTCCCCAAGACTCATCATCAATAAGACAGAGCAGTGATGGGAAATCATAAAATTAAGGAAAATGAATCCATGAATACTGATGACACTCAGTCAAAATCTGGTTTTGTAAGTGACTTGAAGTCTCACTGCACTCTTTTGTGTGCTCAGGGAATGATTAATCTTTAGGGAGATGCTCTCCAGAACTGCTGCAGGTATGTAACATGAGGCTATACACGCTGAAACTGCCTTGTGATTCCTTCCACAGAGGGTGAGGTGTGGTGAAGGTAGAGGTACTGGACTTTTTAGACCAGTGTGTTAGCCCAGCTTCTGGTTCATAACAAACAAGAGGTGGTATAAACAGTGCCCTGTATGCAGACACCAGTCACAACTGCACTTCCCTTCTGCGAGCCAAGCCACCAGGAAAGATATAATAAATGAAAAACTTGAAGAAAAGAAAGCAAACATATTTCAGGAAGCATCAAGTAGATAAGAAGACATCTGCCTTTGAAGGACCTGGGTAAATTCTTCTTGTGCCTACACGCACAGAGCTCCTCAGCAATTTCTGACCCAGAGAGCTATTAGGCAGCATGCATTCAGCCAGTTTCAGTATTTCCAAGCCACGCCAGGTCTTCCTGCTTGAATATAAAAAAATAAAAACAAATTTAAGAGCGATAGAGAAATATCAAATCTGTTACTAATCAAATGAGTCCTTCAAACCAATGCTATTTCTGCCAGTTGTTGAATATTAAATGGGCAAGACACAGACATGACTGAGAGCCTGAAGCCTTGCCCTTGTAATCAGTTCCTGGAGGGAGTTTCCAACCACTGAAGTAGTCACCCAGTACCTGACAAGCTATTCATTAAAACCCAACCATCTATTAATGTCTCTCCTTGTTTCAAGGTTACCATATAAATCAAATTACAAAACCTGAGACCTTTAGTAAGATGAGTAGAACAATTTGATCCAGAAAAAAGGCAAGCTGTAAGAATGGCTTGCCAAAAAAAAAACCCCAAAACAAACCCTGAAGTATTCCAATAATCATCACATAATTGACATGGCTGGAGTCCAGGAAGGTTCAACAATGAAGTTTTAATAAATTGTTACTAGATGTCTCTAAAAACAAAGACTATACTTAGACGATACTCTTAAATTAAAACTGTTCTTGAGGAATTTCTAGCAGGAAAATACTAGTAAGTGACAACAAATACAAATCTACCATGAACTTTGAAAAGAAACTGTGTTCCACAGAACAAGCCAGTCCTCATAGCTACTGCACAGAATTTTGATGTCCTTTTTGCAGTAACTAAATTTGTTTTCTTCAGTGGATCCTGGTAGCTGAAGTGTGTTACAGTCCTGTAGCGCAAAACTGAGACATTTATGCTAACATTTGTGGCCAAAAGCTACATTAAATATGGTCAATTACTTTCACTCAGCATGAAAAAAAGAGAATGACAAGCCAGTTTCCTACAGAACAATGAAGCTCTTGTGCCTACAGGCCACATGGAGCATAAATTGCAGAAGAGTGAGAAAACTGGACTTTAGAAAGTATATTTATTTTCTCAAAACACCTGACAATTACCTGTAATCCAACTACTTTGCTAAAAATCTAGTTGATGACAGCCTTAAAATGGCTATTATTTCTCAGTGCCATAAATATACCTGGTTACTACTGTTATTAACAAGCCCACTAATGTGTTTACAACTTAAACAACATTGGTTGTGGCTGGAATGGTATTTTATACAGCTGGACAAAAACTTTTAGTAAACTTCAGGGACTTCAGACTGCATAAACAATATTCAGTAGATGTTCTGTAAGCTGCACATTTTTTGGTTGTTTCTGTCTGACTGAAATACATCTTCCAGGCCGCTGCCTTAGCTTTGAGCTTCTACATACAGGAATAAACTTCTGTTCTCCTGACTAGGGCTATATGATCTCACCTGAGGTTATATTACCAGCATCTTTCATCACAGATCCAAGGTGGGGCAATGTATGTTCTATCTCAACATTGAAACAATGACAGTTGGCTAAATATCAAATCAATCATTTATTTGAGCTAGTTTGTTTAAACATCAGTGCTTGTGGGTGATCTTTTTCAGAGTTTGCTTGGGCTATGCGTGTCTTTTGGATGCGAAAAGTTGTTCTGGAAATCAGAACATCCCATTCATGAAAATACAGGTTTGGGTTTTTTTTGTTTTTTTTTGTTTTTCTTTCTGGTAGGCCAATTATATCCCAAATATTCTGAAATGTATATAAAGTAACAAAGATAAAGTTTAGCCAGACTTGAAGCTTTAACACTACTGGTTAAGTGTAGATAACTGTGAAGAGGGTTGTTTGCAGATTATCCAAGATAGAATGTCAGAAATAGAGGCTGAAAGAAAGCCTATGCAGTACTGAGAGGAAAGAAAAAAGTTTTTTAATTTTGGGACAACTGAGGGCTATATATCATCAAAGTCTATGGTGAACATAAGTAGATGGAGTAGCGGCCTGTCAGATAAATGTATGCAATAAATTATATTATGAGCTCATGGAAGAGTCATCTAGGTCTAGCACCTACTGCTGATATTGTAAAGAAGCTCTAATCAGGATCAAGACAAACTATATTAACTCTTCTTGGCCAGCAAGTAAGATTACTCTCCTATAATCTTTCTTCTAAACATCTTTAATGCTGATGTAAACAAGTCATAGGCTATAAGATAAATGTTTTTTCAGAAGGGCTATGATGTGATCTAAACATTTATCCAAAAGATGTACATGAAAGTGTACTACGTATTACTAAGTATATATATATATATAAAATATATATTTTTCAGATGAGCTAAATATTTTTGCCTTTCCTTAAAACTGCTAAATGACAAATAAATTTAGCTAATTTTGGCTTGTATGAGAAAACTGTTTACTCTAGAGTCTAGGCAACTTAGTCAAGCTAAAAATCTGGATCCAATTTAAAAAGCAAATAGAAGACCAAATATATCATTAGCTGAGGAAGCATTCTAGCTGCTCAACCAAGTCAAAAAATAACCTCCTAAAACTTGAAACAAAAACATACTAATATAAGAGTGTTATACAGAAAACATCCATTATACAGATCATACCAAATAAACCATTATACAGTCCTCAGAGGTCCCAGTCTGCACAGGCAAATTAAAGCAGGGATTTTAAAAAAACTAGTTCTGACTAGTCTGATTTGGAAAGATTAAATCAGATGCAAACAGCTTTTCATACCATTTGCAAGGAAAAATTATGGTAGCCAATTGTATTTCAAAGTGCTATGAAATATATATGATGACACTGAAATATCAGCATTTCCAGACTATTGCCTTACTGCTCTTACAAATGCTTTCTAAGCAATCTTACAAACAACCAGAACATTGAAAGGACAGTTAAGTGTACTATATTTAAAACAAAAACCTGCAAACCTCTTAACCTGCAAAAAACCCCAAAATCTTCATTGTGGCTTTATATCTTATAAAAGTCTGGTCCTTTCAGATCAAGTGATTTTTTTTTTTTTTTTTTTTCTGAGTAACTCTGTTATCTTGCACATAGGCTGAATGCTACAGCCATTAGCCTGTAGAATAGGTTTCTGGTACCATCTCTTTCTGAGATAACTTCTCTTGTGCCTGAGAAAATTCCCAATGAAATTTACCTGAAAAATAATGTTTTTCTGACAAGTTACTGCTTATTGGTATACCAACCAGCTCTATTAATGATGGCATACTAGTGAAAAACAGACCTGGATCAAAGACAAGTATGAAATAATTTATTACAGCCCACTTGGTTTCATTACCAATATCTTCTCTAGTCAAAAAAAGAAAAAGCAAAAAACATCACCATCAACCCCCTCTCCAAAACTTGAAAGTATATTGGACTATACTAGAAAGCTTGAAACAGACAAAAAGATGAGTAAGCATTCTCCAGAAACCATCTTGATTCCACTTTTGCCAGTCATACAGCTTTTGAATATCATACTCAATTAAAGTTAACTCTGTTATTCCAATATTCAATTAGCATGCTAGCTGTATCCATCTATAAACTGTATGGAATGGTCTTTATCCACCATTCACCATTATTTGAAAATCTTACGCTGCCACTTCTGACTAGTTACCGAGATTCTCAGCTCTTTTCATGTTCCCAGTCAATAAACTAGTTTTTCTAAACAGGAAAATAATAAATACAAGCAAATTCTGTCATTTCTGCACAGCCAGCTGGCATGTGAATATGCATGTACCTATGAAAACCAACAATTTCCTAAACATTTGAGTACACATAAACCTGTGCATATGCCCAAAGTAAATGAAAATGGACACAGACATAGGGAAAGACAGGAAAGACAGGGAGAGACTGTTCAGTAGGGCCTGTTGTGACTAGGGGTAATGGTTTTAAAATAGAGGGAGGTAGATTTAGATTAGATATGAGGAAAATTTTCACCACACAGTTTTTCGCTCACCCTCCTCCTCCCCAGTGGGATGGGGGAGAGAATTGGGAAGGAAGGAGAACTCATGGGTTGAGATGAAGACAATTTATTAAAATAACAAGGGGAAACTACAATAATAACAGAATATAAGAATATTAAAATATACAAAGTGAACAATGTATGTTTTCTCACCACTCCATGCCCCAACGACCAATACAGCCCGTCCCGAGCAGCGATCACAAAAACAAAACCGAGCGGCAAGCAGAGGAGCAAAAGGGAGCCAGCAAGGCAGAGGGAATGATGCCAGCAAACGAGGGAGAAAAATGGATGCCAGGAAGGCAGATACCCAACCTGGCCAGCCCCCACTTATATACTGAGCATGACATTTATAGCATGGAATACTCTGTTTGGACAGTTTGGGTCCATTATTCTGTCTGTCTTTCTCCCAGCTTCTTGCATCTGCAAATTAGTGAGACTTGGAAAGCAGGACAGTGTCCTTGGTCTCATTCACAGCAACTTGTATCATCAGGGTGTTTATCAACATTCTTCACATATGAAATCCAAAACACACCAGCTACTGAGAGGAAAATTAACTCTATCCCTGCCAAAACCAGGACAATAATCAAAATTTATAGAGGTGATGTACTTTATTTTATGTATGTTACTTTATTTTATTTTTAGACCATACTAGTGCTGAGAGTTTTGTTTTCTTAGAAAACATAAAGAAGATGATGAAATGCAAAGGCTTCCTTATCTGGGTTTTCCTTCTTGTAATAATTTCAGTGTATTTTATATATTGTTCTATTCACTAATTTTTGCTGAAGATTTGATTCTGTAAATGCTATCATTCAAGGCTAACTTTAGATGATTGCATATAGAATTCTCAGAGCGCAAAATACAATCTCAAATGCAACTCAAACAGAGGATAAATGACTGATCCAAATACACTCATGGGAATTTACACATGAACATTCATTTTTACAGTGATTTATCTCTCAAGCATTGAAAAGTGCATCAGGTAAAGTTCAAAGACCTCATCATTGTTCCAGTTATTTGATCTATCACAGGCAGAGAGCAACAATGTTGTTATGGTATTGCATGGCTTCTTCAGGAAAAATGTAAGTGCCACAGGTATGTATAAATATTTTCTATTTGTGTTTGTGAAAGGAAAATCTTAGTTTTATCTGAAGTGATATTTTTAAGTTTGCAAAGGAAGTTGTCAAACTAAATTTTCATAGCTTTAAAAAATTAACACTATAATAAAAGAAAATGTTTATTAACCTTATCATCTCCTCATTAGCATCACTGCTGTGACTTCTGAAAGAGATGGGAGCACTAGTAAAATGTCTCATTTGCATTTTGCATATCTAACGAAAGCAGATTACTTTGTTTAAATTATAGCTAATAACATTGTAGTGGTGTTATATATTAGAAATTGATTACCTTGCTACTTCTTCTGTAATAGCCTCATTATATTTGATTTTTATGCCTCATTTTTTTCTTATTGAAATAATGAGTACACAACAGTGAGATCATTAATACTTTATACACATTTTTGTTTCCAGCTAGTACTTCAGACAAAACACATTGACTCATCTGACAATAAATAAAAGCATTTTGGCTACAAACATTGTCTGTCTGTGAATAAAATCAGGCTACTTGTGTCAGCTAAGGCTAGCTGTAAAGAAAAAAAAATAGTATCCAGTATATTTTCAAAGAACAAGATAAACTGTAGTTTGACTGTACAGAAAGAAACAACAAAACATCTTGGAGTAATGGACTGGGAACACGATCTTTGCAAAACAGACATGAATGTTTATAAGAAGAGAAAAATCAGGGAAGAAGAATCTGAGAGCAGGATTTAGTAGCTGCCTCAAACTACAGAACTGGAACAGTTAAGTATACTGCTCTTCATTCTGGGAAGGCCACCTTTGCTCAATTTGTAGAGGATTTTTTTTTAGTTTTGATATCTGGGTTTTTTCCAACATTATCTTACATCATCAGTAGATTTTTGCTGTTCTGATGTCTAGTTTTCTTCATTTTTTTCAAATCTGTATACAATTACAATTAAAACCAATTCTTTTATGTGTGTAAAGATTGATTTTGCCTCCTCTGCTCGCTGTGGAATGTCTTACCCTGAGAAAAACATTGATCTGAGTGGCATGAGTAAAGAGTTTACCCCTTTCAAGCGGTTATCAATCTATTCTTCTGCAGCAGCCTTGTAAGATCTATGAATGTTCTGTGGTAGTTATAATATATTCATACCACTATATTTACTGTGTATCTGCTTAGATATACTGTAAGTCATAAATCAAGCCTTCTAGTCATTTAATCATTTCCTCCAATTTCTTGACAAGTTTCTTGTGTTGAGGTGCCCAAAACTGTGCATCATATTGCAATTGTGTAGTAAAGTGCTGTACAGAAATGGATCTTTATCTCCCTATCCGTGATGTAAAGCAGTTATGTATTTCACTATCAGTATTTCTATATAGCAGGTCAAAATACCCTGCGTTTCTTTGTACTGTATGACTTTCTGAGATCATATTTCTTTATCTTGCCAAAATTACCCCTAGATTTTCTACAGTTTTACCTCTTTAAAAATATTTACTTCTGTTAAGTGGAGGAAAACATTTAGAATTCACAAATATGTTAAATTTTCAGGTTGGATTTCATTGTTTCCTTCCTTTCTTATGATGCTTTGTTCATGTTTCTCTGATGTCTGCAGCCTTTTCAATGTGAAGTACTTCTTAGTGCTTCCATTAATTTAGCTGTTTATAACTTTGTACAGTTTTATTTTTTCATTTAAACCCATAGAAACCTGAAAAAGCTCAGTTGAGATTTATGATGATCCTTTGATTTTACTGGATTGTGTCTAAAAGTAGACTCCATTACGTAAACCGAGGCCTACAACTGCCATTTATACAGATTTCTTGACGGAGATAAACAAAAAGACATTGGTCCTTTAATTGACTTTAGTGACATTTCATATACAAACCAACTGGAATTACTTTTACTACCTCATTTTTATTTTAGGGTGTATCATTTATGAAAAATCGAAGGATTTCTTGCTGGTTTCTGAGAAATGTTTGTAAAAAGCAATTTGAAGTTGGAACATTCTATCAAGGGAAGTATTGGATTGTCCATTGTATGACATTTTCACATCAAGACAAAAAGCCATGCTGGAAGAGTTAATTTATTTAATGGGCTCTACGCAGGAGGAAAAAAAAAATTCTATAGCTAGAGAAATACAGAAGATAAAACTATACGACCCTAAGGACTGGATTTGTCCCACATTTCCTTATCTTTTTGAAGATAAGAAAATATAAAAGATTCTCTCTTGCAGCTGGAGTTAAAGTAAGATTGGGATCAAACTCATAGTGTAATTTTTGCTATTTTAGGCAAGTTATTCAGTAGTCTTTATTAAAAAAATACAGTTAATAATCTCTATGAGATAGCATTTTCATGATTAGCATTTCAGTGAGTCTTCAGTACCTGAGAAAATTAAATGTTGGTTTTTTTAAAAATTATGGTCAAATCCACTCCTTTTCGTACTTAGATCCATTTTTACTTAGGTTCAAAAATCTCTTTGCAGCAGCTGACCAAAGTTTTCAGGCATTTTGCAAAACTTCTTAATTCTTGATGCTAACAAATACTTGGGCAATTACAGTGAAATGGTTCCCAGACCTTTTTATATATAGCCATGACTCAGCTGAGAAAATTGTCAGTGTTGCCTTACATTAAGTGCATGTTCCCAGCCTTTCCTCCCTACACCCATCCACGCTAACTCGCAGTCTTGCTGAACCTGGGCTTAGGCACACCTGAGGCAGCTGTGTGCAGTGCCAGGAAAAGTAAGGCTCGACTTAGACACATTTCAGAAGGGAGATATGGATCTATCACAGATATGTCCTTATCTGATTAGGATGAACATAGAGGTAGGGTTTTTAAATTTAAAATATATATATTTATTTTAATACATATATATGTGTGTGTATGTGGATTTATATTATCATAGAATCATAGAATCATAGAATGGTTAGAGTTGGAAGGGACCTTCAAAGGTCATCTAGTCCAACCCCCCTGCAAGGAGCAGGGACATCCCCAACTAGATCAGCTTGCTCAGAGCCTCATCCAACCTGGCCTTGAATGTTTCCAGGGATGGGGCATCCACCACCTCTCTGGGCAACCTGTGCCAGTGTTCTACAGCTCTCATTGTAAAAAATTTTTTCCTAATATCTAATCTAAATCTACCCCCCTCTATTTTAAAACCATTACCCCTAGTCCTGT
>JAAGAY010134506.1:0-20500 GCA_011801015.1 Ardeotis arabs
GCTGCGCGGGAAGGGGCGAGCGGAGGAGCTCATCTGCGTGTTGGGAGCCGGCACCACTAAATACGGGAAAAGGGTCGGAGGGGCGGCAGGTAACTCGGTCTGTTAGCTACGAGTGAGTCGTAACTGAGTGTTGCACTTCGAAAGGTCCTCTGATAACACAGACTTTTGTGTCGCTTTTGGTGTAGCCTGAAACTGAAGCTCGCTGCGCAGGGAGGAAAGGGGCCTCTTTCTTGAGGCTTCAGGCAGCGAGGCAGGGTTTGAGTGGAAGCGGTGGGTGGGAGAGCCGAGCCTGCGCAGGCGTATTCTCTGTAGGGCAGAGTAAGGGTCCTCTGGGAAGTGAGGGTTAAGCAGTTTTCTTAGCAGTTTTCACCTGCAATGTTGTCTTCTAGCCAGACTTGCCTTCAGAAGTCTTCAACACGCCCTCTGGGGTGGGAAGCTGCCTGATCAGGCTGATCTCGCCAGAAATCTGCTGCTGCCTTCAAACCCCTCCCGTGATGGTCCAGGAAGAGCTGGTGGCTGCAAGTCTGCGTACGCAACGGCTGCAGCACCTCCCATTCCAGAACAGCTTTTAAAACTTAATTTGTAGCTTGAGATGTAAAATCTTGACTGGCAACTTGGAGTGGAGAAACGTCCTGGGGCCCGGTGAACGGCTGAAACCGCCCGCGCTACCGGGAGCGGAGGGCGGCGTGCGGGGGAGCTGCCCGTCCTTTCCGCCGCTGCAGCCTCCTTCCTGCTCGGAGCTCGAAGCGGGCGTTTTTCTGACAGCAGGAATTTAATACTCCCCTCATTTGAATCATCCTCATGTAACTTTTTCTTAACTTTTAAAGTAAACTAAGGCTACTTTTTCATTGGTTTCGGTTAATAGTGCTGAAGGGCGGCAGGAGAACGTTGTTACCCCTTCCCGTGTGGTGCAGGCTGGAGGTGCTGTGGTGTTTGTAAGCGGCGATGTTGGTCTTGCCTGCGTTGTTAGAAATGCTCATCAGTTTTCTTCGTTTGCTATGCAAATGGCATGTCTGAGTGCCTCTCTAGTGCTGTTTAGCCTGTGGAGCAGTATGTAACGCTTGATTCTTAATAAAACTTTGGTGGCTGATAATTTTAACTAGTTATTTGGCTGTTTTGCTTTGTTTGCTTGTGTTCCTGAGAGCAAACATGAACTTTGTAAAGGGGAGCCCGGTCATTAAAGCAGTCTCATAGCGAAAGTACCCGTTCCTTCGGCCGTCCAGCTGAGCTGCTGTGCCAGCGAGGTTCAGATCAGCTCAGGTTTGCTTAGCAACTCAGACGGTGCTGTTTCTGGAGCAAAGCACGCGTTGCGAAGGATGAGCGTGTTGGAATTTCACAGTCCTCTGTAATTGTCTCTGGTTTCTGGTTGGTTTTAACCCCGTGTAGCTCTCGTGTGTTGAGTTTGAGTTGACTTAGTCAAAGAGTTAATCCCTGTTTTAAGAACTGTTAAGAGGACTCTCTGACCTCAGATGACGCTGTTGTACTTGATCAGTCCACCCTTCAGGAAATCTGAATGTCTTAGCACAGGTAAATCGGGGTGAAAGCCCCCAGAGCTCAGATTTTTGGGGGTGAAAAGATCAGGAGGAGGTAGAATAGAAGCTGGTGTGTGTTGAGAACTGGCCTGAGGAACGGGTGAGTTCTGTTTACATCAGGGCACGGATAACCTAGAGGGAACCCTAATCTTAGCCTGGCCCTCGTGAAGGACAAGTGCGCTGTGGGACTGTTTGTTTTCCCCACAGAGAACTTTTGCTTTTCCCTCCCCCCTCCGCAGGCAGCACCCTCAGCGAAGCTGCCGCGCATTCCAGCAGCGATATCGCAGCGCTGGCGCCCGGCAGCTAACGCGGAGGGGAGCGAGCCAGCGGTGGCCGCGGCAGCAGACGGCCCAGCGGCTGCGGGGGCGAGCGCTCCACCAGCACAGCGTGTGCTGCGCGCGACGCGCCGGCGCGGGGACGGTGACAGGCTGCGTTTGAGACAGCTCTGAGAGAGAGCTGGCTCTGCCTGTGCTTATTTGTAGTAAACACTCCAGTAACCTCTGTGAGGATGTAAAGGCAGCGGAGCAAGCACGCCAAACAGCTGCACAAGCGGCAGGGCGACAGAGCTTGGCCGCTTTGGGAGGGTTTAACAGCAGCGAGGTGATTCCAGGGCTGTAGAGGAAAAGCCTCCAGCTGCTGCTTGTTTGGTAGGACTTCTTGTGTAGTTGTTCTTCTCCTGAAAGCACAACTGTTTAACTTCCTTTTTCCCCTCCGTTGTCTTCCGAGCAAATGAAGGGATTTGTTTTTTTCTTTTTATTCACTGCAAAACTTTCGGAGTGACACGTTCAGTATAAGAATCTGTTCTTGGCTGATGTCTGGTAGCAGTTCAGAATTGTCTTTTTGTACAGTGTGCACAAGTAGTTCAGCTGCTCTTATGTATTTATTATAACCAACTCATTTAATTGGTGTTTCAGAAGTACAGGTTACTTGAGCTTCTCTTTCTGTGGTTTCATCTGAAATCATAAAGTTGTTCTGGACACACGTTTTGTAGAAGAGGATCCTCTGGAGACGGGAATAGGTCTGTGTTTGTAGCTTCTGTCAGGAGGAGTCTTCATGCTGTGTTGTAAAGAGAGTGCTTAAGCTCTTGAAAATTGACTGAAGACACATCTGTAGAGCGCTATAAAATGCATTACACATCTGAGTTTCAGAAGAATTTTTGTTTCCCTTCTCAAAGTTAAGGAACCCCTTCACAAACGGGAGATGGAAGGAACAAAATTCACCGAAGCACTGCTGCTCGTGGGGCGACGCTCTTTACGTTTCCAGGGAAAGCAGCAGTGCAGTTCTGAGGTACTTGGCTGGATGAAGAGAGGCTTTAGATTTTGAAACGCTTCAGAAATGCCTGTTGCTGTTTTGTTATCTCTTGCATTGAATGGATTTTGGCGCATAGAGCAGCAGCTTTGGTACTAGTTTGACAAAGTGGGAGTCGATGAGAGGGTGCACGGAGGAGATGAATCTCTGGCCAGAGACTTTCCTCTCCGCTGCAGGCAGGTGACAGCAGTAAGAAGCTGTGTTCAGAACTGGCATGCCGTACCTAAACGCTGAATCAAGTCTCCAGGCTTTCACTGTCAGTGCGTTCTCGCGAGGTGTGCTGATTGCAGGGATGACAAGAGGTTTTGGGTCACGGCTGTTAACTGGTAAGGCTTCTGGAGCAGCGCGGGATCGTGAAGCAGTAACGTGTCAGCCCAACATCCACTGCTCGCTGTTCTATGTGTGTGCAGCCTCAGGAGGTGATTGGCATGTTCTCGCAGTCCCCTCCTCCTCAGATCCAAAAATATCACAAATGCTTTGATTTTTTTTTTTCCCAAAGAAATGCCTCAGTAGCTGTAACGGGAGATGGCTTGACTATCACATGTCGTTTTTAACACTGTCGGGGAGGTGGCTAGAGTCTTATACCTCTCATTGAGCACTGCTAGCTTGTTCTCAAGGTAAGATTCGTTTTCTTTGTGTGATCCAAACTGCTCTGATGTCCACTGCTACTAAATCAGTTTACTCTAGCTGTCTCCTGTTCCTGGAGGGCGTAGTGTTGAAAGCACAGGTGTTTGGTGAACACAGACCCCGCAGAGAAAGACGCCTACCAAGCTGACTGTGCTGGGGACTGTTGCAGAAGAGTCCTGTGTCTCTTCGGTATCTGAGCCTCCTTGACGCCCTGGCAGGGGATGGTGATTGATGTGGATTTGATGTGGTTTTATCTCTATCTCCTTTCAACTCAGTCTGAGAAAATACAAGGAGACCAAGGGCAGTAACCGTTCCCGTGCTGCTGGTAGGTGTTCCTTGCAGGAGTGTGCTGCTGTGGGAACGTGTATTTGTCTGGGAGCCTGGGCAGGTGGGGAGCCAGGAGGAGATGGGGGGTTCCTCTGGGTTTTTGGGTAAGTGTTTGAAAGGGAAAGGGAAAAACTTCCTGCTGGGTAGGAGAAACCCAGGGAATATGGTCAGTAAGGCTTGTCTAACCAAACTTAGTAGTTCACGGACTGTTCTGCTACTCCTTGTTGAATTCAGGAGTGGGTTCATTGTAGCTGAGCAAGTTTATGCTCTCACAGGGAACACTTCGGTTGGAAGAGGCCTTTGGAGGTCCCCTGGCGCAGCACTTGCTCGGAGCTGGGCGGCTTTGAAACGGACCCAGTGGGCACTCACTGGCAGATCAGCGCTGGTGGAGTTCTTGGGTCTGTTCAGTTACACTTGCGTGATTTCACTGCCCTTCTCCACTCCAAACGCGCCGCCGTCAGCTTTCCTGGGCTCTGCCTTAAGCGCACGTCGTATGCGCAGCAGCAGAGCTGTAATAGATATCTTGTGAAGATTACCTTTGAGAAAGCGTGTTCTGGCTTCAAAAAGGCCTTGTCAGACCCGTCAGCGTAACTGTTTCTCTGCTGCGTCACTTTGGTCTGACTCAGCAGCCCGAGCCCCGCTTTAGGCGTGCGAGTCCTGCCGTGAGTCAGCGTGGAGGCTTTAATCAGCCGCTGAAAACGCGTGTGAAGCAAATGCTCTGTGTAATGCAGGGAGATGGGAAGATGTCATCTGGAGAGAAGCGAGGGTGCGTTTCTGATCCCATTACGTGCCTGTAACATTAAGAGGCCGTTACAATCTTGGCGAGGCAGTAATGGCCCTGGAATTAGAGTTTTCTGGCTGAACTGGGTTAGCTTATGTTGGCGTTTACACAGGTGCCCACGGGATTTGAGTGCTCTGCTGAGCCTTCAAAGTCGAACTTTGACACCGTTTTTCCTTTCTTTTAAGTGGTGAATTCCTTCTCATCATTCAGTGTATGAGGTTGAGCGTGGCAGCCTGCACTAGCAATTCTTTGGTTTACATGACAACTGGAGGATTGGATTTTCTTTCCTTAGCAAAGCCAACAAAGCCTACAGCAGGAACCAAATTCCGTCCGTCTCCTGAGGGGATTTCCTTTGCAGAAGGAATTGAAGAGGTACTGTTCAGTTAAGCTTCATCCCAGAGTCTGACTGCTCCTGTAGCTCTTGTGAGCCAAGAATCCTCTTCCAGAACACCTGAAGTTGTTCTCTGTATGAATTATAACTTAATAAAGCCTTGCTTTGGTTTTAATAGAACAATTTTTATCAAGGACTGGATTCCAAAGGTGTTAGCATTCAGAAACTGTTGGCATGGGGACTTTTAAATGTTTATGCCGAAGATGTGCTGTGTGCTGGGAGTCAGGATCTCATCGTGGCTTTGAAATCCCACTTAGGCCACTCTTCTCTCTGGAGAGAGCAGGAAAGAAAACGGAGGAGTCGATCTGTTTCTTGTGGGCCTTTAGCAGTGTGAGATTTGAGGATGCAGGCAAACAGTCTAACTAAAAGTAGTCATAAAAATGTGTTATAGCTCATTGATGCTTTGCAGTCCTGAAAAGCGTGTCAGTCTTGGGCTTACATATATGTGTAATCCGGACCGGGGAAGGCAGCCTCTTTGCTTCATGCTCTGAAATGACCTTAGCAGGTCCCTTCAGCAGCTTGCTCATGCCTGGTTAATAATGAGCGGAGTTAATTGTCTGATATTGGCCTTCTCTGTCTTTTTGGCTCAGGATGATGGAGATGCATCTAAACTCATGTTGCTTTTTGAGTCTCAGTCCTTGTTTGTCTCTGGTTGGGTAGTGGCTTCCTCTGCTCTCGCTGAACCGGGGTTAAAGCCTTGAGCATGTCACCCCGCGCAGCCACTCGCCTAGCTGAGGTACAAAAGCTAAGGCTTCTGACACTTAGAACGCGCTCCTTTTGGTCTTTCTGCCAGGTTCTCCAGTTGCTGCTGTTTTCCTCGGGCCAGAGGGGTCCCTGTGAGCCAGGACTAGCAACTGCTCTGCTCTTTAGCGAGCCTTGCATCCGCCTGCTCTCCGAGGTGTCGGGGCAAAGCTTTACGTAGCTGTGCTCTGTTGAAGCAAGTTACCAAACGTGTGCAAATGGATTTCAGAAGTTGGCCCGCAGAGCCAGGGTTACCAGGTTCATGTGTGCAGGATATACATAAATCTATGTGCAGGCTGGTGATCCTTAGATCTGTTCCACGTGTCACGTTAGCGCTGAGTTCAGTATCTGATCTGGCATCTTGGGGCTGGTAGTTGGCAGATCTGGTGGGAGGTGCAGAGCCTGGATGCTCAGTGGGAGAACTATTGAAATTCAAATACTGTCTTTTTTTTTTCCCCGTGGAGCTGCTGTGAATGCAGTTCACTGATGGGGGGTGAACTCAGTGATGTTTTGGTGTAAACAGATTCTCAAGTGTTCTTGGTATTTGGAAGCAGTGTTAAAGCTCTTGTAGATCTGTGGAACTGTTTCGCCTGCAGAGGTGTTGGGAAGAGATGGGTTGAAAGCTCTGCAGACTCGTGTTTTTTAACACAGTACAAGCTTTTACCTCTGCGGTTTTTAATTCTGCCCTAGGGAAGGTGAAGGATGGAAGAGCTTGAGGTATGGGTGGTGCACACCGAGCCCCTCTAACCAGCAGTCAGTATGCTGCTGAGGAGACGGGGTGCTTCAACAGTCAGTTCTGACTGCCCAGTGGGAAAGGAGAAAGTGTTTGTACTGTTCTGGGGTGATCCAAGGGATGCTGAACTTGGAGAAAACCGGCTTCCTAAAAAACTAGGCTGTCTCTTGCAGCAGGGGGCTGGGATGGTAGGAATTCGGTATAAGCAAGGGCCTGAAACATAAGCAGCTGGATTGGCTTTTGCTGTTTTTGGAAAAGCTATGTTGCTGTTCCCACTGGTGGAGGAGGTGCCTCATTCTAATTCTGTCCTAATTCTTGTTGTTTTCCTTTCTTTTCTAACAGCACATTCGTGCTGTGCCGGTACTCCAGCAGAACAGGGCTCTGGCCCTGGCCTCGCAGTACCCCTCCCACGCAGGCGTGCTGCGGCTGGGCAGGCAGGGCTGAGCTTAGCCTGCTGCTGAGCAGCTCCGGGGTGGAAATGTGCCCGTTGCGGGGGGACGGTGCTGGGGCTGTGGGGTCTGGCCGTGATGTCCAAACGCCCGCAGATCACTCCCACGTGACCGTGTCCTGAGGTGTTTGGAAGATGTGCAGTAAGCCTGTCCTCTTTCGTCTGGTGGTTAGATGGACTCTGTGCCCCGGGCACCTGTGCTGGGGTGCCCGCGGCGTTTCCCCGTCACGAATGGGAACCTGTCCCTGTTGTGCCAGTACGGACGGTCAGGGGGTGGCTTCTGGGCAGAGATAAACTGTTCTGGCAGCGCCCGCAGCCTGCTCACCACTTATCTGGTGTGCAGTCTGTTTGGTGTGGCCTCGGGAAAAAGGGGTACCCGGAGCAGCTGCAGGCTGCGCAAATTGCTCCGGCTGAGCTGCGGTGGTAGAGAAGGAAAAAGCTTTATTGCCCAGCTTCCTTGGAGAAGCAGGTAAGCTTGGAGCCCTGGCGTTCTGTCTGGAACAACATCAGAACAGTTCTGTAACTTCAGGGTGTGAGCTGATACTATCTTCATGGAGGCAGGGCTTGGCTGGTTCTTAGAGAAGAAAAACATTTCCTAGGAGAGGTGCAGCGCAGGGTGCTGTCCTAGAGTAGAGGTTAAGGTGGCTGCCTAGATGCAGCAGCTAAAACTTGGGAGCAGTGAAAGAAAGTGTCTCCAGTTGAGTTTCCATTGCCACTTCACAGTTGGGAGCTCTTCTGTAAAAGCTAAACTTCTCGGAGCAACAGTGCTGAGGTGCAAAGTGAACATCTGGAGTATCTTCTGTGCGTTCTGTTCCCAAATCCGACAGTCCGGGTTACGCCGATAGTCTGATTTAGTGGGGTTGTCCTGTGGGCGTTCACACGGACAGAGTTTGGTCATTAGCTGGCGAGGAAGCCTGCCTTCCAGATGCACTGGATGAGCTGGATGTTTTGTACTGGAGCTCTGAAAGTGAAGGATTTGTATGTGCCTGGCATCCCGCTGGCTGTTTTGTTTCATGTGTCTGGGCTTGCTGCAGCCTGCGGTGCCTACAGCATCTGCTGAGCTCACTGTGAAGTCATAATCCTGTGCTTGACATTCCTCCATTGCCGTGGAAGTGGAGTGTAATGTGACAAATTAGCATTCTGATACCATTAAAGTATTGACACAAATGATGGACTGGAAAAAGCCACTGGGAATCATCTGAAGATATAAACACGTGCGAGAGAAAATGGCAAGTCGGGGGCTAGAGGCTGCTGCACGGTGGTGTGCTGTGACACGCTGGTGTGGAAACTCGCTCTGCGGGGGCTCCTGTGTGTGTCTTCGGGGTTTCCCTCCAGCCTAACGGTGTTCTCGACGCTCTGGGAATGCCAACCCTTAAACTAGAAGGTGCTGGCTGTGCTCTGAGACCTCGTGGCTGAGAGTCCGGCTGTTTTCTGGACGCTGGGAGCAGGGTCCAGGGCGTGCCCGGCTGAGTGGGGTTGTGCAAGTTTGGAAGCAGCTGAGCTCTCGTCTGTCACTTGGCTATTTATATGCCTGCCTGGCTAGTAATCCTGCCTACAGCCTGAAGTCACTTAATCACTTTTTCCTCCTCCTTTTCTAAAAAGCTGTCTTCTACTTGGAGGCTTAGCTTTCCAAGGGAAGATAACAAATTTGTCTTTGTTGGAGATTCTGTTGTAATCTTCAGAATTAAGCTGGTAACTCTTACTCTTGTCTGGCTGTATCAGCCATTAGTGTTGGGGTAGGAATATGAACACAAAGAGTAAATAAAATAGTAGTTAATTATCTCCTGAATTAAAATCTGTATGGCGATGCCACACCTTGCTGCTGTAAGATCAGATATAAACCCCTAAAGCCTGGGGATTTTAAGTCCTCTGTCTTCTGAATAAGCTGCTTTTCAGTTAAAAACAAGAACGTCTCCTTCCAATCCTGGCATACAGTGCAGCGGGGAAGAGGGATGGGCAAGGGGGAGCAGTTGCATAGTTCCTGTGATCTTCAATCTCTGCTTTTCTTTACCCCACGTGACTGCGGTTTCAGCATGAGGAAAGTGTGGTCAAATACCTTTAGAAACAGGCCAGCTGTTCCTCTCACCCTCAGGCTTGTGAGAAATGAACTCGGGAAAAAGTGGATGGTTTAATCCAGGCTTCCCAGTGAGGCTGCCGCCAAGGTGCCGTGTTTCGTCTGGTAAGTACCAAGGTTTGTGCCTTGGTTTTACTGAGGACAGACCTTCTAAAACAGAGTACGTAGGAAAGGGACTGAAGATGAACTTCTGTAAGGCTCAAGATCTTGCAAGACCTACTGTAATTTGATTGCTTCGACCCTCCAGTCAGTTCTGAGGCTGTATGTCTCTTCCTGAGTGGTGTTTAGCCTGACACAGGCCTTTTTCTTACAACTTCTGGCCGCTTACTGTGCCCTAAGCAGGTTACTGGAAAAGGCTTTCTAACCTGGCACTGGAGTCCTGCTTTTACTGGTGGTGAGTTGTGGTTGGTGGCTTCTTTTTAGGTTCGAAGGCGCCAATAAACTCGCAGCCCATCACGCTGCACCTCTTCAAGGCTGGTGGTGTTTCTCTGCGCTGCTGTTGGTCGCTGAGCTTCAAAACTGTTTCACAACTGTGGCCAGCGTGGGGCCAGGGCTGTTTGCCCGGGATGTGTGTCTCTGTTGCAGTGTAAATGACCAGAGGAACTTGGGGTTTGGTGGCTTTTTTCTTCATCTATTGCTTTTCGGAAGAATGTCGTCTTGGTGTGGAAGAGGCTGCATCTTGGCTAGGGAAGGGGATGGCCTCTTAGAAAGCAGATGCTGTGAAGCAGTCCATTTTTCCACAATGCTTGGAGTCTCTTTAGACTTGTAGAACGCTTTTTTCCTCTCCTGTTAAAATACGAATTTTTCCAGTTGTTTCCTCTTCCCATAGCAATGAAACGCTGGATATTTGTACACTGCATATGTATTTTCTTGGCTTGGCTGGGGGCTTTCCTAGTAAGAGGACAGTAAGGTCTGACACTTTTCCAGCTGATCTTGGAAGGGCTCCAGGGTGGCTGGAGGCGGTTGATAAGTCGGACTGAAGCTTCTGTAAGCAATGTGACTGAGGAGTGCTTCAGGCTTGAGAGAGGAGGGGGAAGGAGATAGCGCTGCAAACTTTCGCAGGACACTTCTTCCGCCTGCCCGTAGCAGTTGGGAGAAAACAAAGATATTGGTATCCAGCAGACTTGTGGAGGAGATTAAGTTGGGCTCAGGGTTAATTGGCACTCTGATGCTGTGTATCACGATTGCTTCTTTCCTGTCCCGAGAAAGGCACAGATGTTAAATAGTCTGTTTCATAAATGGGAGAAAGGGAGAGTTTGGAAAGGTGGAAAAAGGAGCCAATGTGGTCAAAGCAGTGGTTACAGCTGAGGAACTGATAGCCTGTACTCAGGTTACTGCTTGGCCCTGGTTGCCTTTAACTGTGCCAAATAGTGGAGTGTCACTTCCCTGACGAGGAGGCAAATACACAAGTGATCAAGCGTGAGGTACTGAATCAGTCAGGTACGAAGCAGCAGGATAAGTAGGTCAGGTATGGAACGCTTGCAGTAACCTGGCAGGACAAACATGGACTGTGCGTTACGTACGGCTCTGCTTTTTGCAAGGTTTTTTATTGCTGTTGTAAAATCAAGGCCTCAGTGTGCTGTGAGTTCTGTTGAATTTGTGTGATGTGTGCACAGTGAACCTCCCAGCCTGGGAGGAAAAAGTGCCAAGGTGTGATTTGTGCCATGATGATACAAGGGAAATAATTTCTGCTGAAAACCAAAGTATAACTTAGTTACGCGCCTCCTCAGGACAGAGAAGCTGTTTGAGTAGAAGCCTTTCATGTGGGTGATGTGCTTGATATTGTGAAGCTGCGTCCAGGCTCCTTTCAGAACAGTAAATCTGCCCTTGTGCTTCCCAGGAGCTTTGTAACGCTCTGGCCAAAACGGCGCATCACGGGAACCAAGGTCAGGATCTTGCTAATAAGGCTGCTTAACCTGACTGCTCCTCGTGCATGGGCTTCCTCGTCGGAGAGGTCGTGGGTAAAGGAGCAGAGTGACAAGAAATCTGAGGCAATACGTTTTCTCTTCACAGAAACCATGGCGAGTCCTGCAAAGGATAACTATCGAATGAAGAGTTACAAGAACAAAGCCCTAAATCCTGAGGAAATGCGCCGGCGAAGAGAAGAGGAAGGAATTCAACTGCGCAAACAGAAACGAGAGCAACAGGTAACTGTCATCTTGAGTTGCTTGTGTGCAGCCTTAACAAAGCCAGGATTGTGCTGCTGCCAAACTGGGATCTTCAAGGATCTGTGCGTTAAGGTTCGTTGGCAGCCCTCGTATTGTTCCTGTTCTAACGGAGCTCTTGCTTTTATCCTTTTCTTTGTACCTAGTACAGAGTGTAGCTCGCGTCAAGAGCTCTCCAAGCACTTTTCCCTTGGGGTACTAGAGGTTTTTGTTCACAGATCCTTGTTTTTAAGAGATTTTTGAGTTTTTTATTAATGAATGGGTTTATTTTCTCAAGAAGCAGGAAGAGCAAGTGAAAGTACAGGCTGTGTGTATTTCTTAACTCTGAGCTGGTTTTTTTTTTTTTGCTTGAAGGTCTGTGAAAGTGAGAGGTGATTCCCAGGTGATGTATGTGGCTCAGACGAAACGTTTGCTTTATTAGTGCGTCATCCACAAGCTGCCTTCTCCCCACTTTCCCCAACTTGTTAGGTCAAATTCTGCACTTGCCTGTACCGGTGTCTCAGTGACTTGGGTATTTGCATATCTGAGGGCAAGACTTAGCATGTGTTATTGTTGGGGTTTGGATGCCAAGGTAGTCCTCTGAGTGCAGAGCTGTTATTAATGCCTGCTTTTCTGTTCAGGTTGCGTTCAGTCTAGCTGATGGTATCTTCTCTGAGGAACAAGAATGTCTGGTTATGAAGACTGTTGATCATTGCTTTCTAACAATGACTCCCGTGTTCTGTTCCCTGCCAGCTCTTTAAAAGAAGAAACGTGGAGCTGATCAATGAAGACGCCTCCATGTTTGACAGTCTCCTTGTGGATTCCTACGTTAGTTCCACAACATGTGGGGTAGGGTGCCTTTCCTCGTTGCAGTTATGTTTTTGGATAGATTTATTGCTGTGGACTGCATAGAACTGACAAACCTCAATGGTTTTGTTTTCTCACTTTTGAGAACATTGCAAATGTTACTGCAGTGAAGTGGAAAAGTCTGCCAGGAAGTAGTGTGCTGTAGTTCCAACTTGTGACTCTTTAGATTACTAGCTAAGCACAAAATCATGGTGGGCTGTCATGGCTGCGATGCCTTAATCTTAGCGTGAAATGGAACCATTATTCTGTCTCCTGTGCATCTTTTCAGGAGGGAGTGATCACAAGAGAGATGGTGGAGATGCTTTTCTCAGATGACCCTGATCTACAGCTAGCAACCACTCAGAAATTCAGGAAGTTGCTTTCCAAAGGTAAAACCTCATCTTATCCCTGCCCTAGGATCTGACGTAGCCTTTCTTTTGCAAGCACTTGTGCACACATATTGCTGTACAAAAGCTGAGCGGCTTTGAGCTTGGGGAAAGAAAGTTACAGTCTAGGAACTTCATGCTCTAGTGTGTTGCTAATGATTTACAGCTGTATGGATTGTACGGAAAGGGATGCTGGAGACTTGTCCTGCAGAGTTCAGTACAGCTTGGGATCACTCAATTCAGCAGTAACTCATCCGTGTCATTCCCCTGCATTAGACCTGTTTGACATTGCCTTGCTATTTCAGAGCCAAATCCTCCAATAGATGAAGTGATAAACACTCAGGGAGTGGTGGACAGATTCGTTGAATTCCTGAAAAGAAGTGAAAATTGCACGCTACAGGTAAAGGAGATTGTGTTGTGAATTCTTCGTGGCATGTAGCTGTTTAACCTCCACAGCTTAGCAGCGTGAACCCGCAAGTGCTATCGGGGAAAAGCTATGTTTTGAACCCAGAAGATGCAGGTTATGTGATGTGCAGGAGGAGACAAAGGTGGCCTGTAATGCTTAGGCAAAAAAAAGGAAATTGTAAATTGTTCTAAATTAAATTCTTGGAAGAATGCTGGCAAAAATAACATAGTTCAGCTGCAACTGAAGACAATTTGGCTGTCTGATGTTTCTGCTGGGAGCTAGTGGAGCCACCTAATAAATGTGTAGGAAGAAATTGCGTGAGGAAAAACCTCCTTTATTGGAGGCTTTTAAGTACAGGCTAAGAGCGTGTTAGAAATGGGTCAGGCAGTGCTGATCCTGCCGTGGGGCAGAGGGCTGGCCTAGAAGGCTTCCTGACATTCCTTCCGGCTTGGTAATAACTATGGTTACTTTGCAGGGGTTAAAGATACTTCCATACATGGAATTTCTTCCAAGTTGATGACTGCCTTCATCTTTCTTCCTGCCCTCTGGCCAAGGCCATGTTTCATAGGGGCTTGCTTTGGAGAAGAACTGAACAGAAATCTGTTCTTAAACCAGAGAATGAGTGGCAAAAGCGGGGAACTTGCTGCTCAGCTTCACTTGAACTCAAGACGTCTTTGTGGTGTTAGCCAGATGGGAGGGGGGGCTGGAACTGGCTAGTCTGCACTAGATATAAAACTTTTTACTCCGTGTGTGGTTTTGCGCTGTGTGTCTTCACTTTTCTTGCTGGAGAGTTGTTGTATAGGTGAAATAATGTGGTGTGGCTGACTGATGTCTTCCCTTGCTAATCCTTTGAGACGCTGTAGCCTCTGAGAAGGCATTTAGCAGATGTGGCTTTTCTGTTGCTCAGGAAAATGGCACCCTTTCCTTTGGATGTTGATGTGTTCTGTTGTGATATGCTCTTTCTTTCACAACCTTTTTGGTAGAAGTTGAAAGAATTATAGCCAAAACTGAATGGCAAATATTTTACTAAGTCAGGATTATGTTATTCATGCTTTTGTCATTTGTTTGCTTGTTTCAGTTTGAAGCAGCATGGGCACTGACGAATATTGCATCAGGAACTTCCCAACAAACAAAAATAGTAATTGAGGCTGGGGCAGTCCCTATCTTTATAGAGCTGTTGAACTCTGACTTTGAGGATGTTCAAGAACAGGTAAGGTTCACTTCTTTCTCTGGGGTTAGGGAGGGAGCTGCAGTGGATTAAATGATTAAAATGCGATGTTTAAAATGAGTGACCAGTGTGTAACAACTGACTTCCTACCACAAATCGAAGTATTATTTGCCTGGAATTAGGGGAAAATGCTTCCTTAGCACACTACCCTTTTCTTCCTCTGTTCAGAAACTGCGTGAATGCTAAAACTGTTGCTGTTTCCTTTCAGGCTGTCTGGGCATTGGGGAACATTGCTGGAGACAGCTCTGTGTGTAGAGATTATGTCCTTAACTGCGCTATTCTTCCTCCCTTATTAATGTGAGTAGCCATGAGTTCTTGCCAATACAGCTCTTGCAGTCCCATTGTCCTACAGCAGAGCAGGGCTTGATCTGGGTGAATAGATTCCCCAGCAACGTGTGGTGGTGATCGCTGGGAGTCGAACCATTGGGACCAGATAAACTGGCAGCTCAGACAAGTGTCTGAGAAACAGAGTGGGACTTGGTAGATAACATGCCTTCTCACAAACCTTTGCACTGCTCTGGATCTGAATCGGGCGCTGTTGCAGTGTGCTTGTCTCTCTGAAGCCGCAGGGCTTGCTGTGTCCCTCCAAATGCCTGCTCTTCGTGCTCTGCTGGGGATTTCAGGTGCTTGTCTGAGTGGGCTCCTCTAGGACTGAGGAAAGGGAGCAGGTCTGCACACCACCTTGCCTCTGCAGCTCTTCAGTGTGGTGCATACCCCCCACCATCAGAAGATCTGCTCTCAAAGACTGTTCACTGCTCTGGAAAGAATGAATCTTTACTTTATCCTGTCCTCGGCAAACTGATGCCTTGTCACGAGTGACTTGAGTTATTCTGCTGCTCGTTCTGTCAGTCACCTCTCAGCAGTGATTGCTGACTGAAGTCCTCAGCCCACAGGACTCGCTGTCCCCGGAGCTGAGAGACAGCAGTTTGTGTCACTTGGTCTCTAGTGAGGACCGTCTGACCTCAGATAGGGGTGTGAGTGTCTGGGCTGAATTTAAACTTGGAACTGCGTTTGACTAACTTACCCTTCCTGCTGCAACTTGTCTCACGTGGAACGTGCCTTCCTGACCCATGTCACTTGACGTTATCAGGAGTAACAGCTCCTTGTCCTCAGAACTAATTGCATGTCACCTCACTTCTTGCTTGTTGAAAGCTCAAGTGACAAGCAGCATGGCTTGAGCTGCAGCAAATGGAATAGTGATTTGACTCCCTTAAAATCATACTAGTTTTTCCTTCTAATTCCTGTGCTGGCTTCCACATCAAGGATTTTAATTCATGGTAATTATCTCTTCAGGCTCCTAACGAAGTCCACCAGGTTGACAATGACACGAAATGCTGTCTGGGCCTTGTCAAACTTGTGCAGAGGAAAGAGTCCACCACCTGAATTTGATAAGGTGAGAATAAATGCCTTGTTGGCAGACAGGTGATGGTGAGACACCCAGTCAAGATGTTTGTCTAAATTAATTTGGGCTGTTGGACTTCTGTAAGTCATTCTGGGAGGGAACAGGGTGAGGCTCTTCCTGCTGAGGTTATCTTACTGCTCAGCAGGTGTTTGAGTGCCTGTTTCATTTTCTGCCAGCCGTTCTGCCCGACTCTATCGGCAGCCCATCAGCTGGACCCCTCATTAAGGGGCAAGCCCAGGCTGCCCTTCAAGGCAGCATACACTGTGGGCTTCTCTGAAACCTGCTATGAACTCTGGAAGTTTGAGACTTCGCTCAAATTGTGACTAAAAACTTGATTCCGAGACCTCGAAGTGCTGCAAAAGAGCACTCCTGTAGCTACATGGGAGCTGTGGTCGCTTTCCTCTTTTCCTTTCCTGGTGCGCTGCTGGCATTAACAGAAGGTGCTGCTGGCCTTTCAGGTCTCATCCTTCTTTGGTAGAACAAAAATGTTTTGAGATCAATGTGTTTCACTTCTTTAAAATGAAACCTCTTGTGACAAAGGTGAGAAGCCTGTGGGGAGGGATGAAATCTGAATTGAGTGTGAATGCAAAACCACTTATAAGCGATTGAAATATTCAGAGGTGTAACTGATGGCTGCTGCTCTGAATACTGAGCTATTTCAGGTTGTTGGGAGTAAGAAATAGAGCAGTGCTCTTACGTAAGACACGTAAGGAGCTTGTAAACGGTAGCACGCACCGTAGCGCTTGTCTCAGGAGTCTAGACTTGGCCCAAGAGGAAGGGATGTAATTTTAGTAATAAAGCTGTTGAGGTAACTTTAGACTCTGTGATTACGGGGTGTGTGAACCAGCAAGGAAGTGCTGACTTTGAGGAAGGAAGCTGTGGACGTTGGAGAGCTGTTATCTTGCCAGTCAGCGCAGCCACACGTGTTTGCATGCAGATGTGGTGGTCCTGGACACGAGGTGACTAACCTGGGGTGGTGGCTGTTGTTGCAGGTATCTCCCTGCCTGCCAGTCTTGTCCCGATTGTTATTCAGCAGCGACTCTGACTTGCTGGCAGACGCCTGCTGGGCTCTTTCCTACTTATCAGACGGCCCCAATGAGAAAATCCAAGCAGTTATTGACTCGGGAGTGTGTCGGCGGCTGGTGGAGCTGTTAATGTAAGTATCTGGTCTCGCTGCCTCGGCCCAGTGAGACTGGGAAGCACGTGACTGAGCATGAGTTTGTATCAAAACCCATCACAGCACTTTTTCCCCCTCCTGTGGGCACGGGATCCAGGTAATGGGTGCCTTAGCAGACTTCGGAGCAGTTACCTAGGAGGGCCTGAAGCAGGCTGACAGCTGTAGTTTACTGGCTTTTCTTGGAGAGAGATTGCACTGACGCTTGGTAGAACTGCGAGATACTTGCTTCCAAAGTTCTCTTGAAAAATTCTTGGTGTTCTCATTGGGTTAACAACATCTTTGTTCTGGAAGGTGATGTAAAAGGAGAGATTTGTAATTAAGCTGAAGGTGATGGAGTTAGGATGCTAAGGATGAAAGCTGCGTTGCAAGCTTGTCTTCAGCCTCTCCTTATCCAGTGCCAATACGGTCAGCTCACTGCGCGTTTCCGTGTGCTAGGGGATGGAATGCAAAGTAAAGAGTGCAGATGAGATACTGGGGAGGGAATCTTCTGAGTATGCAGGTGGATGTGATCTGATAGGTTTGGTTTTGTCCTTGCACCGTTTTTCCTGCAGGCACAATGACTACAAAGTGGCCTCCCCGGCTTTGCGAGCGGTGGGCAACATTGTGACGGGGGATGACATCCAGACGCAGGTGAGGGGAGAGCAGGGGGAGATTCCGTGCCATATTGCGTATTCACTGTATGGGAATTGGAAGTATTTAGCTCTGAACCTGTCACTGGTGATCTCACTTCTGCTGTCTTTCTGAAAAGGTGATTCTGAACTGTTCAGCCTTGCCTTGTCTCCTGCATTTATTAAGTAGTCCCAAAGAGTCAATCAGGAAAGAAGCCTGCTGGACTATATCCAACATCACAGCGGGAAACAGAGCACAAATACAGGTACAGTCTTCTCCAGCCCACCTGTAATGATCCTAGATTCCACACTCAGCATGAAGGATTTGCAGCTTTTTTCTTATCTGCACTGTTTTTGTTCACGTCTCGTATTCTGCAATAATCTGCAAATTTGCTGCTCCCAGCCATCTGCCAAACAAGAGCTAAAAAAAGCGCGCTGTGTACCAGCAAAGGCTGAAATGAGTCCCGCAGGTTGGATCACTGGAATAAGAGGAGATAGAGCCCCTATTTCTGCGTGCTCAATTAGAGATACCTCTTTGAAAAGCTGGAGCTTGTTGAGTTTTAATTATCCTTTTAATCACCTGCACACAAAGGCAGATAAGTGATGAAAGCATTCCTATGGTATTGATGCAATAACAGGGATTGTCTGCTGTGCGGGTTACGGAGCTGAATCTCTGTGCTAAGAGAACTGGGCTGAGGAGTAAAATGGAGAAATGGCTGGAGGGTATAGCTTGGAAAGTTCTTTTGCATTGCAAAATGGAGGTGGAGGCTTCTCTCAGGTGCTTAATAGTCTTTTAGAAGCCGCGTTGCCAATTCAAATGCTTCTTACTGCTCTCTCTCCCCAGGCAGTCATAGATGCAAACATTTTCCCCGTGCTGATAGAAATCTTGCAGAAAGCAGAGTTCCGCACGAGGAAAGAGGCAGCATGGGCTATCACAAACGCGACGTCAGGAGGAACTCCGGAACAGATCAGGTACTCGCTGTGGCTCCTCTTAGGGGAATCTGAACCCACGGGAGCTGTGCCGTTCTGGGAACTGCAGGATGGGTAGCAGGGGAGTAATTTGGAGAACTTCTGAGAGTGCCTGAGACAGGCAGAGCTATAGCTGGATGGTATGCTGTGCTGTAACTTGTCACGTCCTCTGGAGGAGGAGAAGCTGGTCCAAACTCGTTCTCCCCTCCCGCTGTGGACAGCTTAGACTAGGCTGGGTGTCCAGACTGGATGACTGATTGAATTCCAGTGTGGACTTCATCTGAGTAGCACCTGGATTGTGAAGGGAGTTCGCAGGTTTCCTAAAAGAGGAGGTGTGTCTGCAAATGCAAATAAAAATTAACCTTGCAAGAACAGTAAAAAATGATTTTATTTTAAGGGAACTTTGTATTTTAATTCGACTCCTTTCCCTTGCTCTTTCTGACTGAGCAAGGGCGATGCTTCCTGGGTTCTGAGCAGCATGTGTGTGTTGGTGCTCTCTCTCTCCAGATACCTGGTAAACCTGGGTTGTATCAAACCTCTCTGTGACCTGCTGACTGTCATGGACTCCAAGATCGTTCAGGTGGCGTTGAACGGCCTGGAGAACATCCTGCGGCTTGGCGAGCAGGAAGCCAACCAGAGCGGGACAGGCATCAACCCCTACTGCAGCCTGATTGAGGAGGCCTACGGTAGGTCCTGGCGGGTGGCCTTGGTGCTGGTGACCCCCTAGGAGATCCTGAAAGGTGTCTGCTGTTTTGTCGGTTGCTTTTCTGCTGTGTTAAGGGGTTTAGTGTATTCCAAACTAGCCTGTCGTCTGTCTTTTTGGAGTCTTGCGATTGGGCAGAGGACAAAATACTTGGAAGTGAAAACTATCGTACGTATCCAAGCTTCCTAGCCCTGGGCGAAGTAAGAAGTGACACGTCTGGGTCTGACTGCTCTAACGACCCTGCTGTACGTTGTCGATGTATAGTGGGGATCCAGAGAGACTTGGCTTGTCTCTGGAGAGACTTAATTTGGCAGGGTTTTTTCGTCCTGCTCTTCGTTCCTATTTTGGTCTGGAACTCCCTGTATACTGCCAGTGTCTGGTTTGCCCTCGCACTGACTGTTACAGTGTGTGTCCTGATTCTCCCAGTAAGAATAATTCTTGAAATTCTTGAGCGTATACTGTGCTTGGATGCTTTCTGTCCAGCAGTGGATTCAATTAGGACAGCTAAAGCTGCTACTGCCCTTCTGCTGGAGGCTGCTGGGACAGGCCCTGCTTCCTTCTCCTTCCTACCCCCTGCCACTGCCGAGCTGTTCACAGCCCATCGGTTTAGTTTCTCCAAAATGTGGTTTAGTCTCCAGCAGGGAGCTGGGAGCACATCTGCTGTAGCTGTGTCAGCTGGACCTGCTGTTGAAAAGACGTTAATGCTGCCTGGTGGGGATGAAATCCACGAGCAGCTGTGGAATCGTGAGCTTCAGATGTCAGTGCTGCTCACACACGGCAGATGTAACGCAGACAGAGGCCTTGCAGTGCACAGGGGCAAGATGGATGCGGTACGGGGTAAATATCAGGATCTCCTTGTTTCATCACATCCCTTTTTTATCTTTATTTCCCCCCAAGGTTTGGATAAGATAGAGTTCCTACAGAGCCATGAGAACCAAGAGATCTACCAGAAGGCCTTTGACCTGATTGAGCACTACTTTGGAGTAGAGGACGACTCTGCCCTAGCTCCCCAGGTGGATGAGAACCAGCAGCAATTCATCTTCCAGCAACCTGAAGCCCCCATGGAAGGTTTCCAGCTATAATGTGCCCGGGGGAAAAAACACCACAGCCTTGCCAAAAGCAACTGGGAGCAGCTGATCATCCCATCCCCTCCTTGCAAATGGAAGGCTGAACACCCACTCCACCTGCTAGGAAACAACTCCTCCTTCCAACAACTAGAAACAGTGCTTTGTCCTCACGGAAAGAAGGGGATGTTCTTACACTTTTTTCTTTTTGCTGCTGCGTACGTGTCTGTAAAGCAGGCGGCTGGGTGGAGGAAGGACACTGAGGTAACAGGTTGCACCTCTTGGGTTTTTGTCTTTGTGGTGATCTCTCCCAAAGTCACTTCTTACCTCGGGTACTTAATTGAGATTTCAGCGTTGGGTTGGGTAAGAACACAATAGAAAGTAAGCATTCTGACAACAATAATTCTGGAAACCTGGGTTGATCTATTTAATTTTTTTGCACATGTTACTCTTTATTAAAGACTCTAACTCGCCAAGAGCAAAACTTAGCCCTGGCCTTTCTGCGACCCTCCTTCAGCGGACAGTCCTGTTGAACCTGGGCCAAGTTCCCCTGAAATATACTGTACATGGACAGAAATGGGAAGTTCTCTCACTCCTGGGAAGAT
>JAAGAY010134507.1:0-29819 GCA_011801015.1 Ardeotis arabs
CGGTTCCTATGGTGATCATTTGTTTTATGTATTTATGTATTACTGGAACACTAATTCTCTGAATCCAGCTCAGAATTCAGTGTGGTTGTGCCAGATAAATTAATTTGTATTTTGTTTTTTTCTTTTTCCTTTGCACTCCGTTTTTTTTTTTTTTCCCCTCCTCCATTTGGACATTTTGGCAAAGGCAAACATTACCAAATCTCGCTGCCATACACTGCGGAATGGAGAGCTTGGGTGAAAATGTGCAGATTGGTTACTCACAACTGCCAACGGTGTTGTAAGAGACGGAGCACTCCAAGGTCAGGGGCCAAGGCAATAGATCACACAGATGCTTCTAAGTTGGAGGCACTGATTGTGTGCTTTAAAATTGTTCTCATCTTCCACGCATTTTGTGTGTATGCATGTATCTGCCAGCTGGGCTACATCAGTCTCATTCTGTAAATATATTTTTCACAATGCTTTCATTCATGTTCTCTATTTAGGATCTTCTGTTGATCTGTTTACTCAAATCTATTTTAGTGCTTTGTACAGCTACAGCTTAAACCTTGTATGCCCTGTTACAAATATCTGCTGGTGTTTTTCAACAAAAGTAGAATAAGCTGTTATTTGGCCTGTTGATAGCAAAGAATTGCACTGAGGGCCTCAAGCTATAACACCTCAAGTTGTGACCTTGCTAGATCTCCTAAGGAAAATATGACCTAGCAAGCTGGGAAACTGCGTGGGAAAACTTGAAGACTGGAAAGCTGCAGCAAAGTGGGTGTGGGACTCTGGGTTTTGGCCTTCCTTCCTCTGAGTTAGCGATCAGCCAGTTGCCTAGCATGATAACGCTCTACTGTTGTAGGTGCTTTTATTTCGAATGGACCAAAAAACTTTATGCTTAGATTATCCCTTCCGACTTAAGGCAGTTAACTATTGTAAAGTGAGGGCCTCGTTGCTGCAGTCTGGCTGTGTATGTTGCTAAACAAGGGAGGCAGATACCCCCAGGAAGCAGGTGATTTTGGGTCCTCGTGACCAGAGATAGTATGAAAGAAAGAGAAAACACCTAAGCATCCAGTCATGAGTCTCAATTGAAGGCTTGACCTTGGGATATCTCAAGCGTACTTTTCAGGAGATACCAGTATTACAGACGTTGGTGGAGCCAATATTTCATTTGCCCTTCCTTGCTTCCAGCAGCTGGTGCCAGCTTAGCCCTGGAAAACTACAAAGGGAGGTAGAGATGATGATTTGGATAAGATGAGCCTGAGAGGAGTATATCTCTCAGCTTTTTCTCTGAGTGACTCACAGCAACCTGAGGGATGTGCTTTGGGAACATCAGAGCTCCTAACTGAGTATGGCAGGAGGCAGCTGATTGGAATTGACTTCCTTGTGGATGTCAAAAATCTACGTGGCTTCAAAGTGATCATATGAATCCATGGCATAATACTTCAAAGATAAATGCAAAGATACAGCCCTGGGCTTGAGGAGCCTTTACAGATTGCTGGAAGCTGAGACAATGTATTGAGGGGGAAGGGGTTGTACCACTGCGTGATTGCCCTTTGCTTATTCTTCTTTGACAGGATTTTTGGCTGTGGTTGGGAATGGGGACAGACTGAAACAGTCCCCTGGTCTTACTCAGTACTCTTACCCCGTATTCTCATCCTCGTGAATGTTTTAACTTAAATGTTGTTTAAATACCAGGGTTATAGGAGATCCTTAAACAGGGTTTTAATGAATTTAACGTCTGCTGGTGCTTTAGTTGATTGACAGGCGTTTTTCAGTAAATGGTTGCTCAAGTAGTGTCTTCACCCAAGGCTGCACTCAGTATTTTACAGTGACAGGTGGATACAGAAAAGCTGTAGTCTGTAGGCACATTATAGGCAGGATAATTTGCAAAAGGATAGGCTCTGGCATCAGAAGGGGCAGGGGCTGACCTGGGAGGAGGGATGGAGACTGAGTCTGTGCTATAGCCTGAGGAAGGAACAAAAGAGTTTTACAACCCAGAGAAGTAATTGTAAATGGGATGTGAGACTCTAAGATGAATGAGTTAAAGCCAGAGGGCTGTTCGAAAGAACATTTCCTGTTACTGTAGTTGTCCCTCCCAGTTTTCTATAATTGTCTTATTTAATAAAAAGAAGATGGTGACAAACAGTTCTACAGTGTTCCCTTGCAGGTGTGTATTTGTTTCCAGAGAGACCGAGAAGGAGGAGAGAAAGGTTCTAAAATGACCATATTGTTATTAAACAATCCTTGTTTTTATCACTCTTTGCTTTTAAGAAATCAGCTTTTTGCACTGCTTCCTGTTTCCATAATCAACTGGAAGTGCTCTTATTAACGGAGTAGGAAGCAAATATTTCATTAGGTTGCAAGTGACATAAAAGTGAAGCTGGCTTGAAAACCCTTCTTCCTCTGCCACCTCTTATTTAAGGTTTTCTTTCTTCTCCAAGTTATTGTTGCAGAGGCCCCGGGTGAATATCTTGGCAATTGTCAGAAGAATGAAAAAATATGTAAGCTGTTCTATGATTTTTACTTTTAAAAATAGTGGCTGTGTTTGTGTCTGGTCAACAAGTTCCTTGACAAGCCAATCAAATTCTGATTCCTCTGATTTAATAAAACGGGAAAAAAAGCTCCCAAAGAGAGGCTGAAGTAACTTTGGAAGCCTTTTGTGGTTTAGTATTTAGCATTTTAAAATGAGGGGAAAAGCTGAACTCCAGGGGGAATGACTGGGCTGGGGAAGACAGTGTGATTTCAGATGACATCATTAGCCTTGGCAGATGTGTTGTGTGATGGCTCAGGCGGCTGACAAGTGCTCCAGAAAATCTGGTTTTGTATGGGATACCAAAGACCAGCTACAGCTGATGGTTATGTCCATCTAATTCTCAGAAAGGAAGAAACACAGTGACATTTGGCAATGCTCAAACATCTCAGAGCATTTGGCCCCCTCTCAGATTATGCTAAAATTATTAAAGTTCTCCCTTCCTGGTGTACACAGAAACACTGGTGATGGTATCTCAGGGATTCAGACTGCTTTGATTGCTTTAATCTGTGGAGCCCCCGAGAACTTCTGTGTGGGCTCATGCAACCTGCAAGCCAATCATCTGAGATTTTGTAGGTCTGCCTTGACATAAGTTAAAGGAGGCATTTCCTCCCAACCTGGGGACGAGTGTCGGATGAAGCAGATGAGGACAGCAGATGAAGACATTAGTTTGATTCTGCATTGAAGGGGGTGGGGAGGTGAATGAGCAGAGAGGAGTGGGGAATCTTCCGGAGATTATTTCATGAAATATAGTGTTAAAGAGGAGGCAGATCATGAGATCTTAGTAGTTTTGCATCCTGGAGTCATCATGGTTGTGTCATTCCACATCCCAGAAATTGCATCTTCCAAAATAAATGAGTGTTCAACTCAGTGATGGTATCTACCATTTCTATACGCTGCATAAGGTTTGAGTCCCAGGGGACTGTAAATTGATTTTTTTTTTTGCAGCCATGTACAAAATATAGGGCCTGAAACAAGGATATTTCTGCTCTGAAAAGAGGCAACTAGCATTTAGCAGATTTGAAGAGTGATGGCTTGGAGCAGAAACGGTACCGGAGCAACGTGAATAGGCAGAGGTGGAGACTGGCTGGGATTTGTACAGCCCATTAAGATTGATTCAGGAGCAGAGAGGATGCGCCCTGTGGCTTTAATGAAGAATTCAGTTTTCTGATTCATTTGCAAAACAATACTTATGGCAGTATGTCATTTCCTTGTCTCATGAACATTGGTTAATTAGAGACTACATGAATGCTAAATGAGTTTTGGCTCAGCCCTACACTGGAAAAAGTGAGAGGTAAAGGAGAAAGGAAACTAAAAGGGAGAACAAAGGTTGGATTGAACAGAAGTGTTCTTGACAAAATTGTCCATGGGGGAAAAAAACCCAACAAAAAACCAAACCTCAGACATTTTCAAGTTAAATATCTCATTCTGGTGAAAGCAATGGTTGGGTTTTTTCCAATTTAGGAAGAGTTGTTACAAAAGGGAACTAGTAGAAACAAAGAACTTCAAAAGCATTTACGAAAACAGTAAAAATAGAGGTAGTGGTGGGCTGGTGGTTACAGCTGCTAACCAAGACAGTGAATAGGATGTTCATCCTGGTTATGAGAGGAGTATTAGCTTCCCTCTGCCTAAGGAGAATAAGAAGCTTAGATGAGAGATGGAAAGATCTATAGACAATCAGGTTCTGAAATGATGATTCACAGATAGCAAATCCATGGCAGAAAAATCTCAGTTAATTCTTTCAATTTAAGTTCCTTCTGGAAATGCGTAGGCTTCCTACATGATCCTTTCACTATGGGAGACAAATGAGGAGAGTTGTCTCCAGCCAAAATGGCAGTGGAAGAGATTGTGTGACGAACTGATGCAATGAATAACTGTAGTTGTATTTCCGAGACCAGCTGGTTTTCACCCAGAAGTTTTGAGGGGACTCAAATAGAAAATAGCAAACTGTCAACTCCAGTTCATAAGCTGCCACTCAATTTGCTTTTTGGTATCAGAACAACAGCAAATGTGATACAAATCTAAAAAACTTAATGGAAGTAAATACTGGTTGTCTTCCTTACAAGCCAGGGAGACTGATAGAAAGTATAAAAAGAATAGAATTATCTTGTCGATGAATCATATGATGGAATGAGGAAAAATCAGTATGAATTTCTTAGGGAATATCCATTTCTCACAAGTTTGTTTGTGTTCATTAGAAAGAGTCAGTGAAGATACTATTCTGGATATTGTCTAAATGAATTTCTAAGAAGATTTTACAAGCTCCTTCATTAGAAGCCCTCGAGAGGAAAGGTGAATTAGGAGTTGATTGAAGAGTGGGAATAAATAGTCTGGTTTTGTAGTTGAAGATTACTGGTTTGTCACAAAGAACTGTGTTGGGCCTGTGCTTCATAAGTGATACAGAAAAGGGATGAATGGTGAGATGACAGTTTGCTGATGATACAGCAGTATTCAGGGTAGGAAAAAACCAAAAGATGTTATTCTAGGTTTGCAGAAAGGTTTTGCAGTAAATGGGCAATAAAACTGCAGATGAAATTCCCAGTAATATATGTGACATAAGCCAGCTGTAAATATATACACACCATTATAGGATTTAATTGGTTATTATAATTCAATATAGAAATATTGAAGTCATTATGGCTAGCTCTTTGAAAACATCAGCTCAACTGGCAGCCAAAAGTCAATTCTCATATTTATTAGGAGAAAATTAGAGAGACAAACTGAAAATTCATTTATGCTCAGGATATCTCTGTGGTGCGTGCATATCCTGGGCACTGTCATCTTTTCTGCTTTCAGAAGGTGTATGACAAAGCTAGAAGAGGTATAGAGAAATAGGGATAGTTAGAGGAGCGAGATTACTTTAGAAGGTGATTGGGCAAATTCAAGGAAGAAAAGTCATGATGGGTTAATAACAAAAGATTTAGGTAAGAAGTAAAGTGTCTGAACTTACAAGTATATAGGAGGAAACATGTTGTTCTGTCTTCTCTTGACTCTTGTAATCTCCTCCTCAGTGTCCTTCATGGACTCTTGCATACCCCATACCTAGTGGTTCGTTTGATCCCATGCAGCTAGTCTGTGCTCCTGGTTGAAGCAGCATTTCTCACTGGCTATGGGATGACCCTCATCAAAAGGCTCTGTGCTCTTATAGTCTGGGCTTTGCAGTCCAGTAGTGCTATTCCACCTCATATCAAGTGGTGTAATCTTTGGGGAAAAAAGTAAGATTTTGACCAAAACTTGATAGTTAAATTACAAACTTGGTGATGTGCCCTGGATCTTGACTTTCTCAAGTCACTCTGGTTTTCTGTCAGAAATAGGGGTACTTCATGGGAAAGGATGGGGAAGCACTTGTTCAAGATTTCCCTTAGTAGTTTTTTTCTGAAGAAAAGTATTCTTGTCAGATTCGTAGCAAGATGCTGAGAGACTTTCACCTTTTTACAGTAGAGTCTGTGCTCTCCTGGGCGCTCCTGGCTTCTGGCAAAGGACCTGCAGTCAGTGTCAGAAGCCCCATAGGCAGTTAGGAGGGCCCATGTATTTTGTGCAAGCAGAGCACCATCACAGGAAAGATTTAAGAAATCGTGCCTCGGGACCGACTGATATAACCAGGAGGCTAAAGAGCACTGCAGCGCTGATTGCTTCATAAACTTGATGGAGAGGAATGAAAAATCCATAAAATCCATGCAAATACTCATGAGTGTCTGCTCTAACTTCTGTGTGTTGAAGGGTAGTTGGCTACCACTGTTGGTCACAGGGATGAATTCCTATTTTGTAACTAAGACTTCATTGCTTCTCAGAGGTTTTAATACTCATTTGTTTGTGTAGTCTTCCATTGTGATGTCTGTCATGGTCCTGGCAGAACATCCTAAGGAGCTCATTTTTGTGTCTCGTCTTTAAAAGGGGGGGTGGGGGCAAAAAAACAAAAGCAAAAAAAAACCCAAACCCAGTAACATGTTCTTAAAAATCTTAATTATGGTTTCAAAATGAAACAGCAAACTACGCTAGAATAAAGCCACACTTTGTTAACCAAAAAAACCCCGGTGTGCATGTGGAAGGGAAAAGTGAGTATGTGAGTGACGACCCAAGCCCTGTTCCAACAATCTGTTGACATTGTAGGCATGAAATATGATTGTTTATATTATTTGGCAAGGGATTTTAGAGTAGATTCTTTGCTTTTATCTGCAGGGGGTAGGAAGTGCTCAAGCCTTCGTTTGAGGTAGTTATAAATATTAACTTTATAAAAGCAGTGTTTAAACTCTACAGAAACCTGTAGACCCAGACAGCGGAAGTCATTGATACAAACATATTTGGGAACTGGTAGAGCTATCTACAGAAGAAATTAAAAAGATGGAGCCTGAAGACTTTGTTACTTATCCATAGTATCGATTGCAACGCAAATGAGACTTCCAGGGCTGGGTGCTGTTTTGGTCACATGCTTTCATTCAGGCCTGTCTTGTTAGGTTGCACTCCTACATCTGATAATGCAGGAAAAAACAATCTTAACATTGAATTAAACTCGCCCATGTGGGTTTTCACTGTTGTGTATCAAAATAGCTGCTTTCATATTTGCTAATCTCTAGAGGCATTGAATTCAGGAAAATACTATAAGAGAGTGAGAATGCAGCACGGTGGCTGCTGGGTTGTGAATAGCTCTTGTGTATTTCACTTCTGTATCAAGATGAACTGCAGAATATGTCAGGATAAAGAGAACCAGATATTTGCATCATTATGAGATAACGTAATGACTTTTACTGAAAGGAACAAAGTTTTAGTGGCTGAACAAATCCTCTGGCAGCTGCTTTTTCCATTCCAAACACTTTTTTTTCCCCCCCCTCAAACTGTGAGGAAATCTTGCAATGCTGCTTGTAAAAAGTAATGCGGGTGAGTTGACATTATTTAGGGGATGGGAGGTCACGCCAGCTGCTCTACAGTGAGTGCAACAGATGTTCCTTCCTAAAAAGGACATGCTGTACTCTTTCTCCAGCATTCTGGTGTCTCCAAAATACTGTACATCAAGTGCTGCAGCTTTTGTGTGGAAGTCTTGGCATTAGGTATTTATAGTTACTCCTACACGAGATGACTCAGCCCCTCTTTGCACAAAAGAACATGGTTGGTTAAAGCCTTCCAAAAATTGTCAAGTGGGAAAACTTTACAACTGAAATGGATTGTGCCCCTGGTGTTTCACCGCTGTATATTTTGATTCACTAATGAGGTTCTATGCTAGTCTTGATACTTTGGTTCTTTTTAGTGGAAACAAACAAAAAAAGGATGAAGATATACTTTCTTAATGACTTTGCTACTAAAAAAGTCCTGATCTGATGTGAGGACGCACTGGGTTGGTTTTAGGCTGCTACTGGTCAATGTCCCCTGGTTCTGATTAAATACAGCAAGTCAACTGGGAAAGAAAGATGCTGTAAGTGTAGTTAAGAAAATGTGTTGTGTTTAACTTCAATTTCACATTTAAACTGATATATAAACTGATATAAACAGGATTCCACCTGCTGTGTTATGTGATGCATCTTTATCAATTTGCTTTGATAAGTGAAGTAGCAGCATGCTTTTTAGGTGAAGGTCCATTATTCTGGTGATCGGTACTGATTTGTCCAGCTACCAAATGAGGTGATGCTGGGAAACTGCAAGGCAACTGAGCAAAAGAGCGGTCACTTCTACATTGCTATCCCTATGCATCCTCTGACATTTGGGATAGGACTTGCTGTTTGCGATCCAAAGCAAATAACATCTAGCTAATAATACTTGGTTTTACTGGAAGTTGGAGATAATGGGAAGGTAGTGTCATCTTTGGGCCAGGAATTTAAAAATGTCAAATATTTCATTAAAAGACCAAGTCTCAAGATGAGGGGCTGATGGAATAGGCTTCTGGATGCATTCTAAAATGAAACAAACAATTCTTCATCTGCTAATTTTGGTTAATATATTTCTTTTCTTTTCTCTCTCTCGCATTTTTATTTTTTAATTTAAATAGTAATGCAAAGACTATGCAGTCCTATCTCAGCATTTGGTCCCTGAACTTATATGCATGTACACTTCTCTCTGCAGCATGCAGATGCAACGTGAAGCTCCTTTCTCACCTGAGGTTCAGTTCAAGCACAGGTTTTGTAACTCACAAGATGCAATGATTTAGCAAATTAAAGCGCTGCAGCAAGAGGCGAGCATTACAAAACTGAGTAGTCCACAAGTCCCCAGTCATGTCAGCTGGAGTTGGCTACATGCAGTTATTTCTGTGTTTGACATACGAAGTTCACAGAGTATACTGGAGCTCATTGTCTGATTTTCATGTGACTTAAGGTTGCACCAGGACAAATCTGCTACTGTGCTTCTAACCATTCAACTTCCTTCTTGTTTAGATTAAATAAATTGGAGAAGTCAGTGGGAGATAGATGACTTGTAGAACAGCAAATAAACTTTTAAAATCTTTTAAGCTTTTTTTTGACAAAAAGAAGAGGATATTGGTAGCTAGTCAAATCACATTTCTTAAACCTTGCCATTGACTAGATTCTAGTGACAGAAATTAGTCTCAAAAGCTAAAATATCAGAGATGAGTTTCTCATTAAACTTATAATCTTTCCTAACTGTGTCTTTTTCATCTGAAATGTTTTATGGGTGTGGTTTTTTTTTTTGTGTATTAAAACAAAAAACCCACCCTGTAGAGATGCTGTTTCCACTCACGTTAGCAACAGTGCTGATCATTTGGTAAAAGTCTCGTTTTTTTTCTGATAGAGTATCCCGTTGCCACTCTAATTTTGAAATTGTTTGCCTTATTTAGTAACCATTCTAGTTTTCTTGCTGCTTTTTATCTTGGTGATTTCCCTGCACTCTATAGCAGCACTCAAGTGTTGTGCCAACATTGCATCATCCATTATGCAACTGAATCTGAAAGCAGCATCATCAGACTTTTTGGTTTCTTTTTAATGGGAGCTGCAGTGGTTCTCAAAACTCTTAGTCTGGAAATCTTGCAAGAGCAAATCCTCCAGTACAGCACAAGCTCTGGAAGTACAAGGTCTCCTTCAGTGTCCTGCTGCTCTGTCTCATCATTGCACACCCTGTCTGCAGCTACTGCAGTAACTACATTTAAGATTTGCACTTTGAACCCCAACAGCTGTAAATCAGGAATAAGTCCTAATTAACCTCCTCCCTGCCTCCACAGGGTTGCTATGAAATGACAGCACATTGCACAGGGAAAAGGAAAAATATCCCATATCCTATTTCCCACCTCCTGAAACAGCCTGCACCTGGTTTTCAGTAAGTCTGCTGCACTGGTGGCCGTGCTGTTGGTACGCAGGGGTTTGGCTTCAGCCCAAGAGCAAGACCATTTCTCTACTGGTCAGATGTTGCCTCTGAAGCATGCGGTGCTGAATACACAGTGGGGTTGCGTGTCGTTCACCCAAATGCCATGTTTGTATTAGTGCAGTTTGCTCTGAGCATACGGGGGTTTTTTTTTGTGATACGAGTTAAATGATGTGCAATTACCCTGGAGACAATTTCGTATTTCTGTGAGCCTCATGGGAAACAATAGCCTCATGCCTTGTTTTTAGCTCGGATGTTTTCCTCTTGTTAATAAACAGGATGGCCATGGGAATTTAGGTTGAAAAAATGTTTTGTTTTGCATATATAAAGTGTGTTTCTTCAGGATGCCTTGCAGACATGAATTAATCAGTCTAAAGAATGTTCCTTTAAGGTAGGTGAATAGCATTATCTCTATTTTACATATGGGAAAGTGAGGTAGCAAGACAAAGTAATTTGCTCAGAACCACCAAGGAAGTAAGTGTCAAAATTCTGGGATTGCAACTCTGTAGCTTTGGCTCTGTTTCAGGTAAGATCCAACAGGAGCAATAGGGCGAGGTGAGGCAGTGAACAGAGGGACCTTGGCCACATCGTGCCTTGTGCAAGCTGCACCCGGGCACTGACGCCCCCAGCAGTGGGGTGATGGGAGGTAATTTGTATGAGAATCAGTTATATTTATTTACTTGAAATGTTTGTTAGTTGGGTGTAGTGGAATTTCTTTGTTGCAGGAGTTTTGTTTAGCATTTGTCTGAGCTGTTTAGATGTGGCCAAGAGGCTACGTAACTTCCAGAACTGTACAGATCTCTTGAGGGAAGTAATTTTTGACCTTTCTTTTCAGTTTCCTTGTTCTTTTGTAGACTACCAAAGAAATTGGAGTCTAGATTTGAAAGGAAAACTAGGGGAGGAGAGAACACAGTGAAGTATTTCGCCCAGAGTTGAAAGCTTCCTGTGGCTGTGTCTCTCCTTGATGTAACCTGCCTCCAGACAGTAGATTTTGGTAGGTTTTGTTAGAGAAAGGTGTTTTTACTTCATGTGTGATAAAGCTGATATTTTAAAACTTGTTTTTGTCCCAGTTTACTATGGAAATGGCAAGTCTCACTGGAGAGGGATGGTAACTACAAAGGTGCATCATCCTCTTCTTGGCATGAGCTACCTTGCAGCTCCAGGTTCCCAACCTTGAGGTGGTTTGTATAGCTGGAGATTGGTGTATAAATATTTATTAATTTAAGCACAAGACTTAGTTTTTATGGCTGTGCCCATACTACTGAATTAAGCATTACTGGGAAGCTCTACTGGTAGCTGTGGTTCGGTCACCTGTGGTGCCACATTGTAGCATAGCTCCTGGCATGGTTTTGGACCAAACTAGCCTTCTCTGGTGATTCCCAGGCAGACTTTGGGAGCTGGCATGTGCCACACATGGCTCCCAGTAGGTCATATGCATGAGGCTGGGAGGGAAAAGTTGCCAAATGTGTTTGCTTGCGGTCTTATCTGACTCTTCCCAGAGGGGCTGCTCAGCCTCCTGAGTTAGAGTAGGGCTGAAGTTGGCCTATTCAGGATTTTAAAGGGATTAAAACCTCTTCTTCTGCTGTTGATTTTTCTTAAATATAGCTCTTCCAGAGATCCAGGCTCATTGTGAAGTGGCTTTTTTTTTTTTTTAATTAGTCATCAAATTAAAACCAAGTCATTATACTATCTCTGCTGGTGATTTAGCCCCAGAGGAGCAGCCGTGTTAGTCTGTAGGGCATTTCACACTGGGAACAGCATTAACAGGCACTCTGCCATGTCCTTTTCTCTGTTAAACTCTCCCAAAACCATACTGTGATTCTCTAATGGCAGCTCAGACAGCTATAGGAGCCCTGCGGGACCAATTCTGTTAGTGTGCCCTTGCAGTTAAAAAGAAAAGAGGACCAGGGGAAAGCAGAAATGGCGTGTACTCCCTGCAGCTAAACCATGATGCCACTCTGGCACTGTGGCTTGTCCCACCTGGCCCTGAAGCATATGCAGCCATGGCACATGCTGACCTCACGTGTGGAGGATTTACAGAGATGCAGGGCTTTGGTTTTGATTTGACAGGCCTGCAAAGGCAGGTAGTGCGGCTGAGGTGTTTTGCGAGGGTGCCCACTTGGATCCATGCGGGGACTTGGAGGCCTGAGGCATCCCGTGCTGACTTTCCCTCTGTCCTCTGTTCTTCCAGTGCAGGGAACACCTCTCAGGGGAACTCGTTTTCCATGTCTGGCTGCATTTGAATTCTTTATTTAGAGTATTGTAGGTGAGGCTGATCATTAAAGCAGCAACGTTTTCCCAAGGTGTGTGTTTCCATTCAGGGGAGGCTCTCTGGAGCTACTCCAGATCATGTGTGAAAGCCTTTTTTCATTTTAGTGAACCGATTTTTCCACAAGCAGTTCCACTCAGCTCTTATTCCGGCATGGAGCTGTGCCCAGAAGGGAGTCATTACATTGTCCCTGGCAGAGCCCTGGTGGCAGTGGGCAGCGAGATCCCTTTCTGGTGCATCATGCAAAGACTCTGTGCTGCACCTTTTCTGAAAGCCACCCTTATCCATGGGGCTACCTTTGGAGTTAATTTAAACCTCTACCTGGTTTAATAATCCCCAAGGGACATATAGGTAGTGGCCAGTCCCCAGACACCTGGAGGAGACTGGGGGTTAATAAAGTACGGATACCACCGTTTATACTTGGACAGGAAATAAGTCCATGGGAAGTTTTGAGTCTGTGCATTTTGAGGCTTTCAGGGTGGAAGACTGCAATGACTCTTTGATAATTTTAGAAGGGAAGGACAGTAGCAAAGAGAATGCTGATATAAACATGTCCTTGGAGTGTAGTGTGCCTTTCTTTGATGGGATGAGTTTAATGAGAGAGTATATGATTCTTTTGATCAATAAATCAAGATTTCTGCATCCCTTCTAGAAGCTAGCAGTGGCCAAGACTGTACCCAGGAATGTATTTGAAAAATTAAAAAAAAAATAAATTGGAGAAATGTAAACATATAAATTCCTTAGCTACTTCCAGAGGTCCTTCAAATTGCAAAAGTGCAGCTACATAGTTATCAGTAATTCAGTTTAAAGCTAGTTTAGATATCTCTAAACAACTATGCTTGTGGGATATAACATAGATCATTAGATAAGGGTCTTTTCCAAATCTTGCTGATTATTCCCATTTATTTCATTCCGAATATTCTTTGCTTTCTCTGCACGTTTAGGGAACTCAATTTTCTGACTTTAAAAATGTGTCTCTTCATACTCATGGTTTTTTTAGTATAAGTTGCCTCTATCTTTATTAAGGTAGTTCAAGAAAATGAACAGATCAAAAGGTTTACATTTCCTTTTATATTATTTATTTTTCCTGTGTTTTTTCTTCATATGAAATGCAATTCTTCGAAAAGGCATTATGGAATAGATTGAAAGACTGTGTTGTCTTTAAAGTATAAAGAATATCATACCAACCAGGGAAATATTTCTTCATTATGATGTTCCTCTTGAGGGTTTCTTACCAGGTCGAAGGGAACTTGACAAATTGCAGTTTGCACTTTTTCACAGGGCATTTTCCATAACACCAACAGTGGTATCTAAGCTATATATATCTGACCCTGCCTGATTAAACCCTCAGTACCCAAAACTAAAGCAACTTTTTTGTGCAGACCCTAGAGGAATGCAGAAACTATCGCAAACCCAAGCCCTTTGTGTGTCTTCTCCATCTGATGACTTTGGGAGCAGTCCTTGTCAGTTGGATTGATCAGTGTTGGGTGACTGGACAACTTTTTGGTGGGATAACATTGTGCTTTAAACACAAGCTTTGGTGGCAAGCATGATGACTTTCAAAAAAATGAAACTGATGTCCCATCGTGGTCAGCTTGGCACAAACAAAAATGAAAATATGGTTTTCTTACTCTGCTGTGTAAGATACATTGTGTGGCAATTGTCACTTTTGGGACAACACTAGACAAATGTGTGAGACAGATATGCATATGGCTTAAAATAGTAAGAACTTTCTGGTAATAGTGGGCTAATTCTGTGTAAATGGATTTGTACAAGGAAGAGATGTAAAGAAACCTTAATACTACTTTTTGTAAGGAGAGCTTTTTCTGTAGAGACTTAGAGTAAAAATTGGCTTGATTTGGTATGAGAACAAGTTGCTGAAATTGAAGTAGGCATTTTCCAATCTTTCAGATCCCCGGAAGGAGGAATTTCACAGTCTAATAAAGCTATCTTAACTCTGACTGTAAGTTAGCAGTCAGTTGTACTGCCCATAAGCAGTAACGCTTTTCCATACGAAGTTCTGCTGTGATTTTCTACAACTCCTGAAATATACTTTAAAAATGTTCATCAATCGTAACATTTATCTTTGGGTTACAATTTTTTCTGTGTTTATCAGAAGTGGAAGCTAAGCCAAGTCATACTTCCCGCAGTGAATGGTGGTTGCAAGTGAGAGGAAAATTGTAAAGTAGGAAAGTTGAGACTTTATGCCTAAAAAGTACAGGGAATACGGAGTGACTGGGGTTTCCAGGAAAGAACAAGTTATATGCAGACATTGACGTGGCCTTGAGAAAAGACACTGTGTAGACGTGGAAAAGATAGACTTTTTATAAGGTTACATAAATACCCAGAAGTCTGAAGATCAGAAAAAATCAGTTTTTCAAGCTTTGGACATTTCATGCCACAACGTTAGAAAGCATACTTTTTTTGTTTGTATGCTTATGGGGGAACTGACAATCTAGTACAAAAGGATTGGGTTTTGGTTCTCCAGCTGTCATGGTGGGTTTTTTTCATCACTTTATGTGCAAAGTATTTTTCTGTTTGGGACAGTAATTTCTATGGGAAAAAGTTGTGAATCATGCCCTCATTTTTATTTCCACTTTTTTTCCTTTTTTTTCAGAATTAATTATTTCTAAATAGAGTTGATTTTTTTTTTAATTTTTAAGTCCTTTCAAACTTTTCATTAGAGTCACAAAGAGTTTTGAGAAAAATTTTTGTCACAAAAGGAGCTCACATTTTTTCTCCTTAAGTTTAACAGAAGATTTTCTGAACTTTTACTATAACAAGATTTATCTTTCCATCTCAAGAGAAAGAGAGGCAGTCTCCAGAGTCCTGGTTATCTGTAATTTCAGCCATAATCTGCAGCAACCTTTTATCTCAAAGAAGAGTGGTTTAAAAAGGGAAATGAGAAGCTATGGAAGCAAGGAATATAGACTTTGTATTAAAGTAGCTGACTGATAATTAAGTGGTTTGGAAGAGGTCAACCAGTTCTTTGCAGTAATATTTTAAAGTTCAAGTGACCAAAAATAGCACTGTTTATTCTCTTGTAAATGTGGACAAAATGATAACTTGTACTTTGCTGCTTCTTCAAAATGGATGCTTGGCCATGGTACGAAGAGATATATGAATGTTTTTACAAAGGTTTATTTGTTTGCTAAACCAGTAATTTATCTCAAATACAGAAAAAATAAAACACATTCTCTTTTTATAGAATTTTTATAGTTTGAAAAAACCCCAAAACATAAACCTTCTAACTAGTTGCAGAAGATACATGAAGAACAAGAAAGGTGGTACACTTAAAAAATGCGGTTGAGTAAGTATGTTTCCATATGATTGCCATTTTGACAACTGGGAATCCTCAGAGCTCATAAGCTGAGCCAATGTTGTTAAAATTTAAACCATTACCTGATCTTGCAGCAGTATCGAACTCTGGGCAAACAGTCGATCCTGCTTGCTTTAGCTACGAGCAGAAACACGAGACCAAGCCCTTCCCTGAATTGTCTGCTGCTGCTTGGGCTGAGCATACCCCATACCCTCTGATCTCTCTCAGGGTATAGTACAGGGACTGAAACATGTCCTTTATGAAACTAGGAAGTAAAGACATGGATAGAATGTTTAAAGCACAGATTTTTGGATTGCTAGTGTATCCTCTGACCCTAGGAAAGACTGGAACCACGTCAAGTTGTTCTCAGGAATTTTCTTTGAGCTCTATTTATTGTGCTGAAAATTGACAATGAAATCTTAGGAAAAAAAGCAATTCAACGTAAATTCAATAGACAAACAAAGCAAAAACTATTTTTTTTTCTCTCCAAAGATTTGATATTTAGCTGAGTTACTGGGTTTCTCTAGACTGTAGTGGAGGTCTGGGAGGCCAGATTGGTTGTGTGCATCCTTCAGCCTGCATTTTTCAATGAGGACTTCCCCTTGCAACTGTGGTTGGCCTAACTGACTTGGATGGAGCTCTTGCATCTGCTTTTTCTCTTTTTCATTAGTTTGCGACACTCTTCTAATGTATTCTGTATAAATTAATAGCTACTCTGTGGCTATAGGAATATAAGCCAGTATGGAGCCTATTGCATGACGGGGACTTGCTGCTTTTTTTCTTTTTAGATGCTATTTAAGTTAATTGGTTATTTAACTAGAAAGAAGGAAGATTCAATCTGGGTAATGTTCCAGATGATTTACAAATATCCTCTAATTGCATTATGTTGCAAAACTACTGAGGAGCCTGGATCCCAGCGGAGAACATTAATACAGCTTTCATGTGTCTTCGTGACCCCACCCTTCACTACTTTGATTAAACAGCAGGAAAGGAAAGAAAACCTCCCTTATAGCTTTCCAAAGCAATTGCAGTACTTTTGTTCCTTTTGCTTTAGTTTGGCTTCAGAAATTACAGCCTTGGCTTCGTAGCAACTGCTATAATTACAGCTGCAAAAGGATTTCAGTTATAGCACCCTTTTTTCACACTATCATACCTCCTCAATGGATTGCTTTTTGGGGAATGAAATTTTCCCCATGGCTGTGAGAAGTAGAATAAATGGGACTTTTCTCGACTTGTCCTTGGGTTTGGGCAAGGCTGGAAAAGTACACACTTGAGCTGTTTCATTTTTAATCTTTTTAACATCTACAGAGACAGCTTGCATCTGACATGATGTGTAGATGTAACTTCTGAAGACAAAATAGTCTTCCTCAAGGAGTGTATTTTAAAAGTTTGAGAAATAGAAGTACTTACTAGTAAACTTATAGAAACAAAATAAAGGTCTAAAAAGTCTTTGAGTGCTTTCAAGGGAAGGACTTTTATAATTAGAGCCTGAAAAATGTCCTTTTTGTGACCGACTGTAGTTAGGGGCTGACACTACATAATGAGGATGCACCAGGGACAGCGTAGTGGGAAGACATGCCATATATCTTCCTCTAAAAGCACCAAAGAGCTGCCATCGTCTTGGGATTGGGGAAATATCTATGAAAGAGATCAAGGTACCACAGTGGAGTAAAATCCTTCAGTCTTTGAATAGCAGCTGCAAGAAGTGCCCATCCTGTCTGGAGGCGAGGGGCGGGAAGGCGGTGAACCCTGTAGATCATAAAATACATATTTTGAAAAGAAAAGTAGCTGAGAAGAAAGCAAGAGTTGACATCTTGATGCTTAAATCCCATGTAAGCTGTCCCTTTGCTCCTGATGGTAGGCTGTCTTCAGACCCGGGACTTCCCCTGACACGTGGAGCTCCTGTGGGAAAGCCCACTACCCTGCTGAGGGGTGCGTTGCAGCTTTGCACAGCAATGCACAAGGGAACGTGCTCTTCAGAAATCCCTCACCAAAGTCAAGTGGAGCCCCAAGGCCAAGTGCACTGTCCTAACTTGAGGCTGAAGCTGAGAGCCAAATATCCAGCAGTACTTCAGTGGGTCTGACTGGGAAGTAGAGACAGCATATGGTGATGTGCATGAGCTTTTATTGGGCCTGTGCTACATTTTAAAGGGATCTGTTTGGGTTTTTTATTTTGGGGTTTTTTGTGGTTTTTTTTTTTTTTTGGTTTTTTTTAAACCCTCACTGCCCAACTAAGATTGTGAAGTACTGATAATTGGTTTTTGAACTGAGGTCCTTAAACTGACTTCCAATAAGATTGGGAATTGACTGTGAGACTCATGAAACGGAGTACACATCCAGCTTGGACTAAAAGGTGTACCTGGAGATACAAACTGGTTCTCCTCCAGAGTGGCTTGACAATGTCATGACTTCCAGTGTGTTCTGTATTGCTCACAGCACATAGACTGAATGCGAAGATGCTGGTTTCCTACAAGCATTACCTGGTGAACATACTTTTTCCAACTGTTGACAACTTGGAAAGCCTACCAAAATGTTAATCTGAGCATTTTTTGCCTGAGTTGGAGCCTTCAGGTACTACCGGGGAAGGATGGTAGAGGAGATACGCTTTATAAGTACAACAAAAGCAGAACAATGCAATTATCAAGAGTGCTTCTGCTTAAAAGCAGAATCCTATGTGTGTATTTTCTTTTTCCCTGCCTATGCACTCACCCATGAGGTGGAAGTGAGGTGAAAGATTCAGAAAACCTATGGCTAGATAGAAAGGATTTGGTTCATTATTCATGCAACTGGAATTAGTTGGCATAATCTGTGTTTGATTTGCAGACCAGGTACCTGGGCTGTAGCCCTAGTTCTACCCCTGCACTGCCACATGCCGTGCCCCCGTTATGCAGGATTGAACTAGATCGTTGAAATGAACCGGCTTGGAAGAGACTTTCTAATGAGAAGATGGCTGAGCCCACTCTAAAGCTTGTGCTAAGAGTTGTGCCAGCGCAGCTGGGAGAGTGGCCCTGCAGACATAAGAGGTAGCCTGATACTACAGCTAGATGTTGTGTAACGTGGAAATACAGCTGCTGTGATCGGAGGGGTGCAATTGGTCTGCATGGTGCCTGGATGGTCAGCAGTGGGATTCCACACAGGGCCTCTGGGGATGCTCTTCACATTTGTTGTCAAAACTGGTTTTACTTTTCATGCTGAGTTTTCACACGTGCTGCCTCCACTCATCCTCTCTCCAAAAACATTTCCTTCCTGTATTGCACTTTGTATTTGTTTGCTATTTGACTAGTCAGATATTTGTATTGTGTTAACAGAAAGAGATGGTTTTAGGAAAGCAAGGGTATACTTTACATATACTTCAGTTCAGAGACTGGTGATCTAGTTTTAGATTGCTTTATGTTCTCCTTCTGGAAAAACAAAAACAAAACCAAACCAACACCCCCTCCATCCCCCAAAAAAGCTTAATATATGAATTTTCCAGCAAGCATGTCTGTAGAAAGTAAGAAGAGTTAAAAACAGCACTAGGAGTTTTAAGAATAACTTGCAGAGCAAGAATGCATAGCATCTCCCTCTTTTGGCTTAAAAGATATGCAGTGTATGTCTGAGTGCTTCACATATAAACGACTCCTGACAGCTCTGTTGTAAATGGTTGTGGAGGTGTTCCTCAAGCTGACCCAAGACCAAGTGCTTTCATTAGGCAAGAAGTGCCACAGAAGTTTTATAAAGCAAAAATGACATTTGTCTGCTTTTCCCAGAGCTGTCTCCGTGCCTCTTTCACTTCCATGGCACACCTTGTCAAGGCCTCCTGACACTCACTTCCCTCTGATGAGGTTTGCAAGATCTGAGCTGATGAACAAAGAGTGGGTTGAGGAACTATGGGATGGACTAGTCTAGCTCTTGCTCTGCTCTTAAAAGGATACGTATGTTCTTAGCCCCCCCAAAGCATATGAGGGTAGCAATATCGTTTTGCCTTCTTAAAATCATTGGACGCTGTGGCTGCTTTTTATTCAGGTGGCAGTGGTGGACAGCAGTGGTGGCAGGGAAGCACCATAAACTGCTGGGAAGCACCATAAACTGCTGGAAGGACAGAAGTTGACTTTAAGAATAGGCTGAAAGAGCTTAAGGGCAAGCAGTGTTATGGAGAGGGGCTTGAAAATGGTTTCGTGCCATATGTTACTGCCATATTCAAAGAAGTGGACCTTGCGTGTACTCTTCATGTGAAGAGAGGAGTTCCTGATTGTATCTTCAGTCTCAGCTCCTAACAGACGTGGAACGGATGGTTTTTTAGGAGTATTAGTTAAAGATGTCCAGTCTTCACCATCACCGACTAAGGTATTCCCCTTTCCTACCCCATCCTTTTCAAATGCTCTATATTTTTAGATTGTCACATATTTGAGGGTCTGTCTGTTAATGTACTGTTTACTCTATGTGGGGATAGCCCAAATCAATTCCTGCATAATACCTTATATTCAAACCATATGTCTGTTTTGACAGAAAGCCAGTTTTAGTTGCACGTGGGATTTGTGTGTGTGTGTGTCTGTGTGTGTGTGTGTTTAAGAAACAGTCTTAAGGCAAGCCTAACGGGGCTAATCTTGAAGTTTGAACATGATTAATAATAATTTCATCTTTGCAAAGCAGATAACATTATTCTTGTTTAGGTAGTATACAGAGAATACCATAAATATCTCAATTATTATTTCCTAAAGCATTAAGGTTTAACAGCACTATGTATATCTGTTTTGCCCTTGAAGTTTTAGTAAAATGTTTCATCCATCTACAAGCTGGGAGATTGCTGGCAGTGAAGACTTGTTACTTAAAGATCCTCGGGAGGATTTGTAATTTATTTTAATGTTGTTTTGGTTTTTTTGTTTATTTTTTTAAAATGCCCTTTCCAAGGAAAAGATGTGGTTTTTAATTTGGTCAGCTCTAAAGGTAGACCTTCGAGATTATATGTGCTGTAGACTGGCAGTTAAAGGAGTGGAAAAGTCAATTGAGGCTATTTCTACATAATGGAAAGGGTTTTCCTCTCAGAGGCCCTGGAAAAACTTGCTGGAGGTGGATACCTACTACCGTAACATAATCTTTATTTTTCCCTTTTTGTTTCCTTTTTAAATGTCATATGCCGAGAGAAGCCTCTTCTTTACTGATGAGTAGTGGTAAAAACAGGTTTCTGTGGAAAGAGAATTCCACCCACTTTAAATAAAAAGAAAACCTAAAAATCATTCCATATTTTTAACAAAACAGAGCTAAGTAAGCCTTTTCTTTTCAACCTGTCACTTGTGATGTCTCATTTTACTCTTACTTGCCTGATTGAGGTCTTTTAAAAAGGAATCAGATCACCTGTGGGCGGTCATAAATCACTTCTGCCATCTAGGTTTAAACACCTACTGCGTTGCATGGAGCTTTTTAAAGGACATTTTTCCATTCTTAGTTAAAACCTTAGTGTCTATTGAGCCACACTATACCAGTAAGTCTAGGGTATAAATTTCCCTTCCTACTGTTATTTGTGGGCATTTTCATGATTTCAGATTACAGAGATTTCAAGCTGTCGTGCTTGAAATCAGTCTGGATGGTGAGGAAGCTGACAGTAGCTGTTTGGACACATGCATTTATCTTTACAGGGAAAAAGGAAGAGGTGCAGTGCTTTTAAAGAGAGATCTCTCAATACATGTCCCTTCCTATATTGTTCTCGAAGAGGATAAAACATTTCTGGCATATTTCCTGGCTACTCCATGGCATCCATAATGGGGGCATCCATACTTGTGGTACAGCAGCTGTACTTTATCCTTTCAGAAATTATGTGGGAGTCTTTTCCTCTGTGATTATAGCCTCTTCAGAATAAAGTTGTGATGCCTTCATGAAATAAATCCTTGCAATAATATTGGCCTATCATTTGATGATGGTAATAAAACTGTTCATACAGAAAGGCAAAAGCGCTTCATTAAATACTTAGGCGTTTTGTAAAGGAGGAGAAGAATGCACTCATATTTCATGAAGTTTATACTGTGCTTTTAATGCATTTGTAAATATGGACAAAGTCAAATAATGTTTACAGGAAATAAACATATTAAAATGGTCTGGAGACTTAAGAGTCCCAAAGACCAGCTGAAGAGCTCTCTGGCTCCATATTGTTAACTTTTCCTAATTCTTGCAATGCAAAGGAAATTCCAGCAAGCATTAAGGATTCTAAAGTGTCAATATACTGAAAAAGGATAGGAAAGCTGATCTTGAAGGGCTGCAGATTGACTTAATTGTGCAAGCAATATAATGGAAATGCCAATATGTCATGTAGTTGCTCAAGAAATTAAAGGAACAAATACAGTTTTATTTAAAAAAAAAAAAAAAGCCAAAACCACAACCCTGAGTAATAAAATAATGAGATTGCTCAGTGAAGGTAGCTGTGAAGATGCAATAGAGGTTTAGGGTCTTGCAGTTTTACTTAGCATTTTAGGCACTCTGATTTAAAAAAAAAACAACAAACCAACAAAAAAAAAAAAAAAAAAAACAACAACGGATTATACAAAATCTGTACATATAAAAGTTAATACTTGGACAGCAGAGTGATCTAAAAAGGAGATGTCAGTATAGGGTTATTAAGTGATGTTAATTCTAGTAACGTTCTTCAGGGATCAATAGAAAGCTTAAAATCAATATAAGCATTAAAGATCTGAAAATAAATACAAGATTACTTCTACATTTTGCAGATAACACAAGAATACTTGGTTAAAAGGGGAGGATAGGGATTTTTTTATAAAGTACTTTGGGTCAGCTACTAAGCTGAGCCACTCAAGCAAAGTATATTTTGATCCAGCTAAGTGTGAGGTCATACATGCAGAAACAAAGAATACAGATTCCACCTACAGAACGGGAAGGGGCTTGTCTCCTGGAAAGTGGGGGCCTTGAGAAGGATTTCAGGGTCATAGCAGACCAACAGTTTAACGTTTCTTCCCAGTATGATGGTTGGCAAAATGGAATTATGAGTTCCTTGGATACACAAGCAGATAGAATGGTACCTTGGAGTGATTCTTCTGTAGAGATCGCTGCTTTGGCCAGGGCTGGAGTTGTGTGCTCACTGATGAGATGTTTTCTGTTTAGATGATGTTGTAAACAACCATAAAACCTATTCAAGGGTCCAAGGGAAAGCCTCACTTAGAAAGCTGAACTAGTCACAGTGTTTATTTTAATGAAGGCCAAGAGGCACCTGAGAAGGTATTTGTAATCTAGCATACAAAGGTGTGACAAAAACCTGTGACTGAAAGGTAATGCCATATACATATAAAGAAGCCAGACTCAGGACTTTCTAAGTTCAAGAAGCATTACTATAGGACCTAACTATATGTATTTCTGGAAAATATGCTGTACCTAAACAAATGATTTCATATAGTGGAAGATTAATAAATGAAGTATGATGTCTGGGATATACAAGAAGGCAGACTAAATGATACAGTCTATTACTGCCTCTTAGGATAATTTATTTTTACTAAAATGACAATTTCAAGAAGCATCATTAGTATCCCAGTGTTTGTTTCTAAGAGTTTCCTGTTGATAAAATAGGGACAAATTATAAAAAAGCAATATCAGTTCCTCTGCATTGGATTTTTGAAGCAGTACCAAAGCAGATAATAGAACAAAATCACACAACCAGTGAGATAAAAAAAGAGCAGTATGTGGTTTGTGTCTGGGATTGAAGATACAATTTCTGAATGAGTAATACAGAAATTAAGATAGAGGTAACAATATGACAACTTGCTAGTGCCAATGGGTATGTATTTAATACATTCCCAGCATAATTCTGTGAATATAACATGCTGCTGGTAAATGTCCAAGTCTAGACAAAGCCATGCAGCATGAGTTGGTGCTTGAGCAGGCTCTGCTGGGAGTCTGCACGCTTCTGACCTGGGACTGTTTCGTGCAAGACTCTCTTTATGTCTTAAATCTGACTACTGAAGCTTCCTACGCAGCTGTTTTTCTTTTCTCTTCTTTAGCTACCACTAAGCATTTAGAGATGACTGGTGGTGATTTTCAGGATTTAGCATGTGCTGCTTGTAGGGTCAGAGCTTTGCCATCTTGGCCTGTGGATTTTATTTCCTTTTCTTCTCCATCTCCCCTTTACTTTGTCTTTCCCAGGCTATGAGGACCACACTTCTGATGCACTTGCAACTCTCTCCCAGGACTCCCTGGCCTCCACAGTTGCTCCTTGCAACGTCTAATGTTTTTCCTCTGACGCGCTTACTGTTCTCTGATCTGCTCTTACTTCAGTGCTGCATCTCAGCCAATTTGGAAATGAACAAACCTTCAAAAATACATTCCAAAAGTTCATGTAGTAAGAAATTTAAAGAAAGGCTTCATCCCTTAAAATGAAACAACCTCAACTTTGACCTAGTTTTATAGCTAGAGGTATTGCTGTTGGTGCTATGTGCTGTAAAAAGCTGCTGGTGCTGCCAACCACGCAGCTTTGAAAGCTGAGTTACCCAAGGGCAGTGATGCTATGCTACGTACTCCCGAACTGGAGGGCTGTGAAGAGCTCTCATTCTCTTTGGAGCTGGAAACAAGGATTGAAGCGTTTCCTCTGTTAGCTGGTGATGTTGAAAGCTGCCTCTTGGCAGGGTTTTGTCACGGTCAGTGTCAGAGGTATTATGGACCTCCACAATGCAACTGGTTCCAGTTAGCTTATGCATGAGACCTGGAATGATACCTTTCTCCATGGTATTGACTCCTGGTTTTTAATGGGTTGCCCTTTGCGGAGGAGATCATTTTGTGTCATAACTCTTTACAAAAAGTTTATAGTGTGCTCAGTGTACCATGCAAATGATGATGATAGGCATGAAAGAAGTGGTTATTTCTGGGACACTCAAGGAGACAAGATGGGCGAAAAGAGGAATTGTGGAAGACATGAGTTTCCCAGTTGTGTTAGATTATGCTCAGTGTGCTGTCATGTCTTGTTGAGATTAATGTGAAGTTACTTTCTACAGTGGAAAAAGTAGAATTAGCAGATGAAACCACTGAGCTTCCAACAGTTTGAATGTTGCTGAAATATAGCACAGACTATTTCTGCTCCTTGGGTACTGGTGGTTATTACCTGCACACAGTTTCGGGTATACTGTGAGCAGTTCACAGGTGAAGTGGTTGGGAAGTCAAACAATGTTGCTGTCTTTGGAATTGAAAGTGGGTTTTGTCGCCTGATAAAGACAAAATTTCAGCCTCTCTGCATTCTGGCATTTGTGTAGCTCTGTATCTCAGCCTGATATGCTGAACATAAAAAAAAAATCCGCTCTCGGGGTGGGTCTGGTTAGCTTTGCCTCCATTAGGTAAGAGGAAGATGCTTCCATTCAAAAGAATAATCTGGACAGATCAACCTTATTTTACAGCTCTACAATACAAGGCAATATTTAGTGCAGATAAATTTGTTTTTTTATGAATTTTTGTTACTTTATGTCTTCCTAAAAGCAGAATTTTCAAAAAGCCAATTCCCTTCCCCCTCTTTTCATGCTTTCTCCTTTATTACTGCCAGTAGTTACAATTTCTTTCAGACCTCTCCCCAAGGTATTGTGTGTATTTAGCTGGCAGGGCCTGCAGTTGGGTAGAGGCTAACTCTGCCCTTTCCCAGCTTTACTGGCATCTCTTCCCTTGCCCCAAGCCACAGCATATTCCAATTATCTGTCTAGAGTCAGTGCACATCATTTAGAGTAGTCTTCTGCATAGGCTGCAAATTTCTGCTGGCACCGAAGTGTTGGATGTTGTGGAAGTGAGAGGCGGAGCTTTGAGGAAATGCTGCCGTTAGGGTAGGCGCTCTTGTCCTGGTGGATAACGTATAAAGTAACCGAATGCAGGCTGCAGATGTGTAAAGTGGCAATACCTGGGCTTAAACAATTTGGTTAAAACCTTATTACAGTAAATGCAGGATTGCAGTTGTAAAGGGCCATTTTCTTCCATTCTCCAAGAATACAACTCTAGCTTCAGAGCAGAACTCTTAGCTTTGATCTGGGGAACTGTATGGTTTGCACTTATTTGCGGAAACATTCGCCTTGTTTATTTTTAAAGCCAACGCAACTCAAAGGGAAAGTTTTGGTTTTCCTTGGTTCTCCTGAGAAACACTCATTCATTCTGCTCCCATTTGTGGGTTTGAACAATCGCCCTTTGTCCTTGCATTATATCCTTCAGCTCAGCCATCTCTCAGAGCTGGGCAGCCCTATCCACTGACATGGTTGCTGAGTGGGAGGCTCTGCCTCTTTGCAAATGATCAGTGAAACAAGGAGAAAAGCCTTATCCTTGCTGAAATGAATGGTGAGCTTTCCATTCAGTTATGATTTCTGATATAACTGTGCTAAAATGACCGTGAGGTTCCTGAAATATGTCCTGATCCCTTCCTCTTCTTCCTTTGGATTTTGTGTTGGTTATGAGCAGAGGCTGGGAGTCTGAAGAGATGGTGTCTGAATGATCAGAGAATGGGAGAAGAGGAGGAAAGTGATGGGGAGGGAGATTACGTGGAGGCAGGGTGTTTACTGAGGTGGTCAGTGTGCTTATATGTACGTACGTGCAGGATGGAAGACCTACAGGCTAATGAAGTGTTCTTGGAGTCATCTGTAATGCATGTGCTGCGTAATGGATAAGTTTCCTCCAGCTCTTCTCCTCAACAATATTTGCTTAATAATATTAATTCATATTAATTAATAATTAATTGGGTTAATTAGATTGTTGCAGAATAATGAATGGGAATTTGTCATCCTTAGAGATTTCATTGTTTCCAGAACAATATGGTTCCCTCACCCTATTCAGGTGTTGCAGCTCATGTGCATACAGAACCCATTGCACAGGGAAGTAAGGAGCTCAGACTGTGCATCCTGGTTTCAGAAGATTTCTAGCAGGCACCTAGCATGTGCAATGTGAATTGATATTAAACCTACAAGTATACATCACAGAGAAGCTCTGTTCACATTTTTAAGTTCATGTGGCAAAGAAGACAATCATAAGACTTTTTTTCCTTTTACCTGTATTGATTTTAAATCCTGCTCTCAAGAGGATTACACTAATAAATACTACTTCCTTCCATTAGTAGTACTTCCTTCCACTTCCTTCCTTCTCCATGGAAGAATAGACTTGGGTCATGTTATTGCAACACTCTTCCCAGGCCCTCATTGCAGAGCTATCCATTCTTCTGTGACTGAAAGAAAGATTTATATTTTTGTGTGTAAATACCTCCAGATTTCTTAAGTAAATCTATTCTCATCTCAAAAGTATGTTAGTGAAAGTGTATGAATACCGTTCTTCTCATGCACTCAGCCTTTCTTTCTCAGATGCATGCATGCAGGCAGGCTGAGTAGTGTCTTCTTTCTTTGCAAGACTTCCAAGGACCATTTCTGTCAGCTGTACTTACCTGAATTAAAATACTGTTGGTAAAAATGTCAATTATAACCTTCTTTCATCTCTATCTATCCTCTTCTACTAAGGATGATTCTGCTTACTCTCAAACCTAACACAATGCTACTATTTTTTTTTCTTTAGCTATATTTTTTAGGCTACTGGGCTTAAATAGAAAATCTATTTTGTTCCATAAATGTGTTTCATATAATGCTGTATTGATGAAATACTTGATGTCACAATGGTGTTGAAAGGATCATAAGAGCATATGGTCAGGCCTTCAGTTCTAGTCACCTTAAAATGTCGTATCCGTCAAAATATTTTTTCCATTGCTATTGTGATGTTTCATAACGATGCATGCTTTCTGTCTTCCGCCTTGACTCTTCTAGCAGATATTCAGCTACCTTGACCATTTGAGATACCAGGGTTAGAACGGAGAGGACATCTGCCAGTTGGTACAGGCCGATGCTTTTCTCAAACGAATCCACTGCAAATCTAGGGAATGCAGCAGGATAATCTCATTCAGCTCGTAGACTTTTGACTTACTGATAATATGGTGACTTGCTAGATATGAGATAGACATACTTTGTGGCAATCTGAGATAAAATGTGCCCTAGGACCCAGATCTAAGAAGGGGTGTGGATCCTGTATCAATTCACATAAACCTGTGTTAGATGCTTACTCCCCTTAAGAAGTGACTGGTACCTCCAAATGGGAGCAGACATTTAAAATCAGCCGCTTTGTGGGATGGTCAGTGGGAAACTCTGAGGAGTGTGTCCTATATCCTAGCCCTCCCTGTGGCTCCTGTGTCCTCTACAGAGCTTCTAGGAGGAGCCTTTTGATTACTTGGCCGTTGTTTCTTGGAATGCTCTCAGAAAGGTGCTTGTGCCCTTTGGAAAAAAAAAAAAAAGGAGGAAGAAGATTCATCTGGGGAGTGAGGGAATGTAGGGGAAATGGCTGCTTTCTCTTATAAAGCAGCTCAGGGATGTACTCAGGGCTGCCTAGAAGCAGGCTGATCTTGGGCAAAGACTGAGGGGCTCAGTGTCTTGGAGCATCCCCCAACCAGCAGCCATCACCTGTGGGGCTGCTCTGTGCCTCCAGTCTGAGCTGCTACACACAGCAAAAAGGGCGTAGGACCAGCAAGAAGGGCTCCTGACCACCCCTGTGGGCTGTGGTTTTGGGAATGGGCTGAGAGGGTCAGTCCTTGGCTCCAAAGAAAGCTTGTCTGTGAGATTTTTGCACTGAGAGTTTGTTGTACGACACATACGCACAGCTGTTTTTATCCCTAGCTAGATGTATACAGTAAGACAATGAGAAAGTGAACAAGCAAGTACAGTATATGAATGCTAAAGTTAACCATTATATTTTGACCAAATGCTGCTCCCCTTGGTCCATGATGTGCTGAACTTCTGGCAGAGTTGTTCTCGTATATGATGACCCAGGAGCCGTGGATCTTAAACTCCGTCTCCTCTACCAGCTTCAGGCACAGAGACCTCTGTGTTTAGCTTATGCATCAGAGCTGCAGGGAAATGCTGTATAAAGGGAAACAGGTAGTTGCATTAACTCATACTCTGAACTCTATGTGTTTTAAGACACTATTAAAGGAAATCTCTTTAAAGCTTGGTTTTGATAAAATCTTGTATCAACAGAATATGAAATGCACTCACTCCAGTGGAAAAGACAAGTATATGATAGGGTTATGTATGTGCAGGCACAGTCTGGATTTAATTATTGCCTCAATTCCGCATATAATTCTCTGCTGAAATATATCATATTTTCAGAAAGAGAGTAAAATAAATAAATGTTTGAATTGTTACCCCTCTTCTTCCTTCTTGAGCTCTCCTTGCTCACCTCCTGGACTTTTAAATTGTTTGTATTTCTGTAGTGTTGCTATTGCAGGCAGCCAGTCACATGTTACAGAGATTGGTTGTGTCTGGCCTGGAACCAGGAAAAAGCTGGGCATCTGAGAGGTGTTTTCTTCAGAGGGGATTAACATGATTTTAGATATTTGAAGAACCTTCTTTATTTTTCATCTAAAAAACCCCAATGAAAGACTGAAGTAAGCTGTAAAAGAGAGAAAGGGAATGGGAGAAGAAAACGTAACTGAAAACATTAGGTCCAGTAAAGAGCTAACATTTCAAATGTATAGATAGAATGTGAAACTATATTGTCATAATGCTTTTTACTACTGAGCTGGAAAATCAAGGTCTGAGCTCACTAATGCATTATATCATACTTGGGTGGCATGTAGTGGCTTTTCTTACTGATTGCCATAAAAGGATTATCAGTAATATATTATTGCTAAGCCTTTGTAACCTTTGACAAGGAATATTTACACTATTGATCGCAGTTGCTCCCATACCAACATCAGTAATACATTTATCACTCCCCAGCTGATAGCGGGAAGCCAGATGCAGAGGGTTGGTGAGCACTTATTTAAACTCAGAGTGTGACTTTACCCAGCTGGGATTTGGACTTGCAGCTGTTCCCTCGCTGTCTCAGGGTGTCCTCTCAATTCATGCCAGACTTCTGGGTGCCTGGTGTTTATTTAGCACCAGATTCCTCCAGGATTTGTTTTTTTTTCTCTCCCACAACATCTTTCCCATTATCAGTGTTTGCAAAGAGAGGTTGTTGAACTGATGGAAACAGTTGTGTACTGGAGTAATGCTTTTGGGAAGAAGACAAAGGAACCACTCCTGTTCTTTCAAACACTAACACTAAATAACACTTGAGGGTGTGACACTCTGAAAATCCTTTGCTCTTTTTTTCAGAGCTCTAGACTTTGGGATTCTTCAGAAGCATTGTAATGTTTGAAGTTTAGTGACAAAGACTGTTCGCCTACTTGTTGAATTGTAACTGTCACAAGATCTTAAAAGATCACAGAAGGATGTATTATTGAAACATCAGACCTCTGGTTGCCTTCATATGCTATTAATTTGACAAAAAAAAAAATCACTAGTAATCATAGAATCATAGAATCATAGAATGGTTAGGGTTGGAAGGGACCTTCAAAGGTCATCTAGTCCAACCCCCCTGCAAGGAGCAGGGACATCCCCCACTAGATCAGG
>JAAGAY010134508.1:0-27985 GCA_011801015.1 Ardeotis arabs
AACATGAGGGAGTGAATTTTTTTTAAAGGACTTTTAAAAAAACCCCAGCTTTTGGTTTGTTGGTTCCTGAAAGTTTGTGAACTAATTCAAAGGAATCTGCAAAATATTTTTGAGGAAAAATTAGCCTATTTTAGTAGGGTTAAATTTGCTATATAGGGATCCACATCTGTAAGGTCTTAAGCAAATTAAAGAGCAGTCCTCTCTTTTTAAGTATGCACCATTTCTTCTATCACTTACAGGAACAAAAGTCAAAAGTAGCACCTGAGCCAGGAGTCTCGATAGCCTGTGGACATCAGGGCTGTTGTATGTGTGTATTGATATTGCCAGTGGCTCACAAAAATACAAACATATGTTCAAAAACTTCATGGTTTTCCTTATACCAGGAAATGAGAGAGATTTAACAAGTTCATATCCTAAAACATAATGATGCCTTATTAGTAAGAATGAACATTAAATCATAGCTAATAAAATACAGTATAGCAAAGGTAGGTTATGCGTGTGCACTCAGTAAAGAATGTAGACAAAAGCAACCTACTAACCAGCTTTCAACTGAAAAAAGTCCAAATGCTAATGATGGCTTTTACCTTTTACAATATGTGCCAATAAAAATGACTAAGCAATCACATGGAAGTTTTTAGTCACTTCAGGTATTTTTACAGGCGATGATAATTTTTTTGTTAGTCTTATGTTCACAACAAAAACATTTAAATTTTCTATCTTGTTATTCCTAATATTAAAGAAAATGTTTAAATGTTAGTTTTGAGCAGCAAGCTCATACAGGGTGAAGTTTAAACAACAGATCTCTCATCTGTCACTTACTGATGCTTGCTAAAATTTAAGTTGTCTCAGGGAACTATCAAAGGGTATTTGCATTTTGAATAACAAGAACTGTTAATAGGGCTTTTTGGTGATTTTATAGCTACATGGCAGAGTAATTATGTCTGCGTATATGTCCTTATTGCGGCACACTGACCTTTGTACGTTCACTTTTTTCATAGTGTAGTTTTTGCTTTATCCTGTAATCTGATCCACCAAAGACAAAGTGTTACTATTTGATAACTTTGTTAAGCTGGTGCAAAATTTACTTCAGATTCTCGGTATCTGCATGGTGGTACATCCATGCTTTGTACCAGTTTGATTTGACACTGGCTGGCTCTGTGTGTTTTTCCTTTAATTTGTTGTTTTATAAAACATCTTTTTTTGTAGATGTTTTTTTCTATTCCAAAAAGGTACACAGTGTGATCATTTAAACTGCATATTGTCTAAACTGATCAGCTCCAAATTAGATACATATATTTTCTCATGGTTTTCAGCAAATTCTTCAGTACAGTTTTTTAAATTTTATTAAAAGGAGTGAACAGTCATAAGTTATGCTTTAAAAACAGTCCTTTCAATGTAATAGAAAAATAAAAACTCAGTAAGGAAAGGAATGTAAACATCAAGACTTCAGGAGCAATTTCTTTTTCTCTAAGTTGGATAACAGTCTCATAGGGATCATCATAGTTAGCAGAACAAGATGAAAAATAGAAAAGAAAAAGCACAAGGATTATAGGCATGAAATTAAATGTATTAATATGTATGGCCATCCTGTGGCAATGAAAAGTACTGTCGTATATTTTTTTTTAAGAAAAAAGAATATTAAGGAACAAATTTGGGGTTCAGTTGCTTAATTTGTATGACAAGTGTGCCTTGAACTTGATGTTTCCATATGGCCAGAATGAATAAGCAGTAATTTCTTTTGTTCTTACTTGTATGGACTGAGAATTGCTACTGCTGAGCAGATTTTTTTTAATTAAAAAAGATCGAATTAGCTCAATATAAGGTATGTGCAAGCAAGCACAGATTTCCGTAGCATAGCAGCAGCCATTGGATCGCTGAAGGCTGTAGGTTTACAACATGATGTTTTCGAACAGTTCCAGCTTTCTTATGAGCTATAACCAAAATTGTTGAGTATTTTTGTTTGTTTTACTCAGCTGGAAAGTCATCAGTTCCAGGCAAGACTACAGACCCAGAATCAATCAGTGCATTTCAGAAACACTGATGAATTTATTTGCATTTCTTCAAGAAATGTCCCACTTCAAGGAACAAAACCCTGGCAAGGTAAGCACTGCCAATTAAGATTAATGGTTTGATATTGTTTAATGAAAAGGTGAGATAGATTTAAGAAAAAAAAAAAGAAAATGAAAATACACATTATGATACATTCAGTCATGAGTTCTGCTAACTTTTTCCTGTCCAGAACACAGGTTGGTCATCAGTGAGCAAAGCTGCTTACAGTCAAGTTTATAGCAGTACAGTCCCTTCCCTTATGGCTGCTGGAACCTCACCAGTCATTCCATGGAAAGGAAATTTCAAACATCACAATTTAAAAAAAAACTTGAAAAATCAGGAAAAGTGCACCATTCCTAAACATATTTTTTTTTCCAAATAATTGTAATTTTCAGAAATAGCTGCACAAGTATTCTACGATAGAAGAGAATCCTTCATATTTTATTGTGATAATTTTTCTTCTATACAGATAAGTTTGTTTGGGGTTTTTTTATTGGAAAGACTGAGCTGGAGAACCCAGTTCATGAAGAGGCAAGCAAGAGTAATCTTTCTTCTTTCCTAATAGGAGGAAGATTATTACGTAGTTCTAGCCAAAAGTAAAGCTGCATACTTTTACAAATAAAAATATAAATAATGTAGATCATGGCAATAGTAGATTCCATTTTTATATATGTATTGCTAAATATAAAAATTTAAAAGGAGAGTAGGAGGTGTTTTCCCCTCTTGTGGTGTCAGTTAACTTTGCCACAAAATCTTTCATGAAAACAAGCCCTTCAGAATTAGCAAATTGGACGTATATAGTACTGCATACAAATATTAGGACTGAAAACACAGATGAGCAACAGGATTAAATACACTTCAAAGATTAATAAATTATACAAAAAAAAAGTTTTATATTTAGGATAATAAAGTTATATTTAAAGAAATAGGTCTATATTGAGGCAAGGAAATGTGGTATCAGTATACAGTCCCGTAATTTTGTCATGTAGTAACATGACACAATAGCTGTATGTTAAGATATATTTAATCCTGATGTAGGAAAGCTAGTTTTGAGCATGTTTTCCTTTATTTTTTCTGACCTTCTTCTCTCAGCCATGTCATTATTTTACTGCTATAATTACAAGCTAATTAGGCACTATGTGCAAGATTTCTTAGAATTAACCATTTTATTGCAATTCAACTCCAAAAGCAAATGAATTCGTTCTGTAAACTTTCAACAGATCAGTTCTGTACTCAGCACTGTGCAGTTGTGAAAGATACACTATGCGTCTCGGTCACAGCAGAGGCTGAATCTCAAGTTCTACATTGGAAAATCAGCTCAATCTTGTTATGGGGATGCTAGAGCAGCATATCGAGAGAATGCTTGCCAGCATATGAGAGAAAACAGTTTCATAAAGCAACACAACAGGGGAGAGAACTGTACTCATAAGAAGGATATTTTGCTTTTGTAAGCATGCAGCAAGTATGCATTGTAATATTTCAATTAGTTATTTTGGTTTTTTCCTGCATATCAACTGTTCAGCCTTTTTTCTGGATTGAAGGTGAAGTAATTTCTAGTAATGTAACAGTAACCATGAGCTTGTTAAACCTTTACAGCAAATGAATAAAACCAGCATATTTTTGTGGTAGAAGAGGGGGTACATCCTGATTAGCCAAAATAGACTGTTTGATGCTTATTTGCGCAGAAATTGCTAAAGTATTTAATTATTTTTTTAAAAAACCTTCAATTTGCCGCTGCATTCTAGATTTCATTTAGCATGTAACATTTTTATTTTGCAAAATGATCTAAATATTTAGACAGTGTAAGTGTTAATGGCCAATTTTAATGTTTTTCCAGTTTTGCCTACTAGTCTGCAGTATATGTACATTTTTCACTGTCTTGGGAAGTTACATTCCTGGAGTTGTCCTCTCCTATGTCCTGCGTAAGTATAGTCTCTTTTACAGTCATGATTTATGTATGCAGTTTGTTCTTTATTTGATCTCTGTATAGGAAATATTTTTTTATATATATATATGCATATATACACATATATATGTAGGTTCTGACAAGTGCTTTTTGTCATATGGAAGTCAGCTTATGAGTTTTTTCAGCTTGTTGATTCTGACACAATGTTGCATAGTCATGTTTCTCAGGTAGAGATATCAAAATCAGACTAAATCAAGATAATCATAAATGTTATAGTGATCGTAAATCGTGCCTTACTGGAAGTAAAAAAGGTGCCAGTTGATATGAATACAATGGTTTTTTCTGCAACGAGTAGGAATGGCTCCTAGAGACTGGATTTGACATTAACAATTTGTCTGGCATGGGCATTTCACAGTGCCTTTTAATGTAAAACTAATTGCATTATGTAAAGTTAGTAGTTATCTTACACAAATGCATTGTTTAATCTTTATTGAGTAACTTCTTATAAAGCAATATTTCAATACAATTTTTCTCTCTGTCTTCATTTTTATCACAGTATTGTGTGCCTTTTTATGTCCCTTCCTTAAGTGCAATGAATTTGGACAGAAAGTGTGCAACAAAATTAAGACTGTTGTGATGAAACTAGATTTTGGAATAGTGGAATATATCAACCAGAAGAAAAAAGAGAGATCTGGTGAGTAATTAAGTATAGTCCCAGGTAATGTGTTTCTGTATGCAGAGAAAATTGTATTGACCTTGCAGACAGTTTGGTTCAGAGGATGGTTTTTATGCATATTTGCAGATAGATTTTGCAAATGCAGAGGAACCGGGTGCAAAGAGGAAGAAAGGTTTTGTGAATGAAGATTACATGCAATTATCCAGAAAATTGCATGTTCTCATGTAAAAGTAGTGTGCTGGGATAACTACACTGCCTGTTTTACCAGTATGTTACAACTGTGCATTGTACCAGCAGTGTAGTTTAAAAGATAGATATATATTGCCAGGCAACATTATATTATGGTGAGCAAAGAGACTTCTGAAATAAAGTAAATAAATATGTTGGAATATATTTCAGAGCAACAATCTCTCTCCTGCTTTGTCTGCTGCATGATATATTTTGATAAATATCTAGCCTCTCCACCAGCCTTTTTCCCCTCACCTGAGCAGCGTATTATGTAAGTGATGCACTGTGTCAACAGGTGAAAGTTTATTGTACTGCACAAGCTTTGTGACAGAGAACACACTGAACCTCGAAGTCTGTGGTCATGAGTAGGATAAAAAATATTTTTTTTCTTTCAGAAACAGCAAAAACAAAACCCACAGAAGATGACAGTGAATTAGACATATCAGCCCTGTGTCCTAAGGTGACTTTTTTTCAGTCAGCCCTATCTTGCTTGTAATATATATGTAGATAATGGAGAGTATCTAGACTACTGTCTCTGTTTTCTGTGGAAGACTTTGACCTACCCAGAAGGCTGTGTTCGTGTACTAAGCAGTATGCTTAAAAGTGATTCATAGTCTCCATCTGTAGGCTTACACTAATTAGCTTCCTGCATTTGTGACTTCTGGCCTTCAAGTTAATGGTTTCTTTGGCCTACTAAATGGAGAACGTGTTTATTGGCTGTAGGATGATTAAACTAGAATTTAATAGCAAAGGCAGCTATTTTTATTTGCAACAGTGAAATTGTAGTTAATTTTTATCAAATTAAAATATAAAAGGGAAATGGTCGTGGGAAACGGTCTTAGAAAACCTACATAATTTGTCAGATACTTTTGTAATCACTTGGCTGATAATTTTCAGTGATAGTGTAAATCAGTATATTATCTGTAAGTATCGTTCTAGACATGTATGAGAACACTCTAATATCTCCTTTCTTTCTTAATACATGGCAAAGGATTTTCCGTTATAATAAGAACACTGGTTGATATAAAAAAGAATCAGTTTTGTATCTTATGCAGTATTTTATTAGTACAGTATGGAGCCTGACTTTGACAGTAATTGCTTTGAAGGTGTTTTTGTTTTCTGAAATAAATTAAATTTATATCCCATGGAATAAAAGTTTTGTAGCTGACATAATTGAATATTGTTGGATAAATTAATGAAGGATCATGATTTTTTTAGCTATTTTTTACTGTCTTATAGATGATGGGGGTTTTTTTAATCTAAGTTTATGCATTTCTTTACATTTATGCTTATTTTGTGTTTGCAGGCTCATTCCACTTTCATTACAGTAGGATATTACTTTCAGGATGAGTAGTTGTAATTTTCTATGCTTCTTTAGTATAATACATCTTTCAGTTATTACAAAAAGGAAGGCTTCACTTCTAAGTATTGTATACTCCTATTATTTTCATATTTCTACAATTGAAGCTTGAATGGGCAATTTATATTGCTATGATATGCAAGAGGTTTCTTTTTCAGTCTCTAAGCATTGGCTTCCTGTAGTGTGACTTTTTTTAGTATAAGAATACCATGTATGGGACTCTCTTATTTTTTAGGTTAGTCCTGCCGTTGTTGCCAAAGAGCTGTCAGTGTCTGACACAGATGTATCGGAAGTATCTTGGACCGATAATGGGACCTTTAACTTATCCGAGGGGTATTCGCCACAGACAGACACATCTGATGGTATGTAATGGCTTCATCTATTTCATCGGCGAATTGCAATCATGTAAGTTACCTGAAAATTATTAGAGAATTTGAGGACAAAAGGAGGTTTCTTTGGGTTGTTTTTTTTTTATCCCTTACAATTAATTTAAAATTAATTCCAGTGTTTTATATAATTTTGCATACATCTTGTGTAAGAGCTCTCCTCATCTTAATAAAGTACATCAGTAACTGTCTAAATAAATAAGTAGTGGTGGTTACAACTGACACATTCAATAAGTGCCAGATTTATCTCTCTCTTCCACCAAACCTTTTAAGCAAGTAAACTTTTTACATTAGTACCAATGCTTTTGGTACTATCTAATCTGAGGAAGAAAAAGTGAATACTTGGAAGTGCTAAACAGCCAATTAAAGAAAGTATTATTAGGTTTTGGTTACTGGAATGCTGATGAAGACAGCCAACAATGGGCCTAAATGGGATATGAAGACTAAGACTAGGAAAAGATCCTCAAGCATTTGTCTTGGTCTTGACCAGATCTTTTAAGTTCTCACTTTTTAGAGATCAAGCTTTCACTTAGCACTTTACCTGAATAAAGATTAAAGACAACAGTAGTTTGGTGTGGATTTGTTGCTCTGCTTGTTTTGCATTTCTCCTCTTCTAGGAAAAGTTCACTGTAAATGACAAGTAGGGTGAAATTACTTAATGACATTATACAGGCCAAATTAATAATTTAAATTATTTGGTTAATATTTCAAGTTGTAAATAGACAGCATTGTACAATCACAGAAATGTAAGCAGGAATGAGCCATTGTTGTTCATCTCATCTAACCTCCCATTCAAAGCAGGTTCAACTTGATCAACTTGCTCAGGGCTATGACCAGTTGCATCTCCAATGGTCGAAATTCAGCAACCTTACTGGACAGCCTTTTTCAATATTCACCCTCATGATGCAAAAAGTTTTTCTTATAGTGAGTCAAAATTTTACATGTTCCAGCTTGTGTCAGTTTACTCTCATCCTTCCACTGTGCACCTTTGAGAAGGCCCCATCTTCTCTACAATTCTCTATACCTTCCCATTAGGTGGTTAAAGACAACTCTGTGATCCCCCCCTTTGCCACCTTCTCTTAAGGTCAAAAAAAGCCCATTCTCTCAGCATCTCCTCATATGTCCTGTTCTCCAGCCCCCTAATAATTGTACTGGCCCTCCAAGGGACTCACTCCAGTCTTTCATTGTCTTTCTTGGGAGAGGACAAAACTGGAAAAAGTACTATGAAAGTGCACTCTCAGATGCTGAATACAGGGTGGAAATCCCTTCCATTGACTTTCTGACTTCGTTTTTGCTAGTATAGCTCAGTATGTGGTTGGCTTTCCTTGCTGCAAGGGTGTACCACTGACTTGCCCTCCACAGGTCTTTTCCTTGAAAGCTGCTTTCTGTCTTGTTGCCTCCAACCGTGTGCTGCTGCATAGGTTATTCCATTCTAGATGCAGGACTTCACATTGGCTTTTGTTGAATTTCATAATGTTTCTTTTCAGCCTCTTCATTTCTCCAGCTTCTTGAGGTCCCTTTGAGGGCCCTGCCCTGCAGAATATCAAATACACCTCTCCCAGAACAGTTCCTTTCTGCCTGTGAACTTGCTGAGAGAGCACTCCATCCCATCATCTAAGTCATTAATAAAAATATGGAACAGTGTTTGCTTCAGTACCTGTGAGAGTCACCTCTAATAACTGGCCTCTAGTTGGACCTTGTATCACTGATCACAGCCCTTTGACCCTAGCAGTCCAGCCAATTTTCCACCAACCTTACACTTCACTTCCCCGGTTTGCTCACCAGTTTGGCTGTAAGTATAATGTGGGACACTGCGTTAAAGGCCTTGCTAAGTGAAAAATAAACACCCACTCTTCTCCCCTACAGAGCATTTCAGCAAACGGGACATACACACAAGCGCAAGACCAGATGCATCCAAGGACTGGCTCATCTCCTCTCAAAGCTCTCTGCATTTGAGCCACCACTCTGCATATAGCACAACCCTTCCTCTTCACCTTCCCAGCCTGTTTCTCCATTTCCTAAAGAAAATGGAGAAAATTACATATGAGTCATTTTTAGGATTCATTTCCTTAGCCCTTATGAATACTTCTATTGCTTGTTTTCATAGAAAGTAAGTTCAAACTTACTTTCAAAAATAACAGAAGTTATTTTTTACCTTCTCATTCAAATACTAGATCAAAGTATTCCCTTATGCTCATTTAGGCTGCTTCCACAGGCCATGTACTGTACAGTATGTTTTACACATTTCCAATAAAAATATCGTGCAATTAATGCAGCCATTAAAATCTAATCTTTGATCTGTTTACATTCTGGTTTTTATTCTCTGGAAAACATGAAACAGTTCTGGTTTGTAGAGTTTAATCCCAACATTGGCCAAGAAAGAAAAAAGTTATAAATTAAGTCTTTACATTGATTTTATATCTTTATTTAAACACATAAACATTCTTTTTTTTTTTTACTTCTACAAGTGTATTAAAAGCTTGTAATACATTTGTACATGCTTACATATTTGTGATTTATATATATTGTGAAGAAAAAGAGTTTAGAAACCTGTTGTCAAATTATAAATTTTAGGACTTGGCTGCTATATTTAGAACTAGCTGTGCTAAAGATTTGCAAGGGTTGTTTCATGTACAGCTACATACCATTTTAAAAAGATATTTTCCTGAAATAAATTTTTGAGTTAGGTTGATACCAGGTGATTTGTGGTACTAGATTTATGACCTCAAAACCTTTTTGTTTTAGATGTCACACAAAGCTCCTCTGCATTGAGATTACAGAAGACTACTAGACTATGGATTAGGAACTGTATTCAAAGGAACACTTACTAATTGCATTTTTACATTTGGCTGCTTTTTTGGGAAGCCTTTCATGTTTGCTAACACTGTTTCCTTCTGTTTACCCTGTAATAGATTTTGACCGACCTAGTGATCATGAAGAAGCTTTTGCTAGAGATCTTTCAGAATTTCCTTCTTTAGAAAATGGCACCGGAACAAATGATGACGATGACTCAAGCATCGGTATGCCCATCCAGGAAAAACAAAAAAAAGAACAAACGTATTTCAAGGCGGATCATGCTTCCAGACAGAGTAAAGAGAGACCGTCCACTGCAGGGCTCTCCTTGCCTTTGACCAGTGACCAAACCTTTAATTTGATGAGTGGAATTGCTGGAGATGTCATCGCAGCTGCGATGTCTGCTGCCATCAAAGACCAGTTGCAGTCTGCACAGCAAGCTCCCTCACATGCAGCGTCGAGTCTGAGCGAGGAGACAGACACAGAGGAAGCTGATGATTTTGAACTGCTTGACCAGTCTGAGCTTGAGCAGATTGAGAAAGAACTGGGACTTTCACAAGGCCAGGAAGCAGAATCCCAGGAAAAGAAAAAATCTTCAGGCTTTCTTTCAAATCTGCTTGGAAGTCATTAACCTGGAAATTGTAGCTGGTAATGTAGAAGAAATTAAACATAAAACACACACAAAAAAATCAAATGCAAAAAAAAAGGAAAATTCTCAGCTGTAAGCTTTAACTATCACTTTAGATGTGTTGTAATAATTTCCCTTATGCAGCGTGAATTAACTGGATAAATATCAGCTGATACTGATAGTTTAATGTTTCTGGTAGTTATACCTCAATGTAATAGCATGGAAATGAATTATCTATCCACGGGTTGGTTTCAGATGAGTGTTGGAGGTCAGTTGTTCAAAAGAGTTGGGGGAGAGGTTTTTTTTTATCTTTTTGCCAACCATCCGTTTTGGGGTCCTGAGCCAAATTTTCAACATCGGCAGTTTATTTACTCTTGTTTGCCAACCTTGTAATACAATGAATGATTCACACAGCGAGGGTAAGTTATCAGAGGACTGCAATGAGATTAACTAAATCTCACCTCCTTCGATCATACTGAAAAGTATGAATCCCTGCCATTAAGCATTATGTGTAGTGCACCTACTATATGTGAAACACATTAACCAGCACAGCTCTAGTTTAAAGATGTGTGCAACACTATCAAAGAACTTGATTTCATAATGAAAACCTTTGAATTATTTTGGATATGGTGATGCATTTCCGAGTTTTTGCTGTTTTAGGCTTGTAGAGTTGTAAAGTGGCATGCTATTTGACAGACCACCTGCTGTGTTCCTTGATAGAGTCTGGTCCTTGGCAGTATTTCCCATGTAAAGTCAGCCAACACATTTTTATATTTAAGAGTTAGTTTCATGTAAACTGAACAACCTTTTTGTGAGCAGGTGAGGGTAGTTATTGTTTGGAATAGAGGTTAGAGTTAAAAAAAAAAAAAGGCTTTTTTATAGGTGCCACTTCCTTAATTCTGTGGGGTCTGGGTTTTGTTTTGTTTTTTTTTTTCCCCAGGACAGCTGCCATCGTGTGCAACAAAAGTTATGTTGCAAGCTGAATCTCCTAAGAGACTTAAAAGTATTCAATGAGGTCATTTGCTATAGAAGACACTGAGAATCTTCTTCTTGGCATGTGATTTAAAACAAACAAAAAAGAACTTCTTTAAATTATTTGCCAGTTTAAACTCTACACATGCTCAGTGAGTGGCATGGGATCTTAAGCAGGTAACTTATTTACCTTTCTGTAGGGCTTTTTTTGTTCACCTGTGACAAAATTGAATTGTAATACCAAGCAATAGTAATCAAAGAAATAGAAAGAAGTAAAGCTAGTTTTTTTTAATGTGATGTAAACCATTAACAAAGTTGAGGGACCATGTCAGCTGCTACTACTACTCAAGTGATTTTCCATTTGCTGGCATTTGAAGAGGTGAATACTGTCATCTAGGACCCTCAAAAAGTACAGCAACAGATTATAAAAATTTTCTACTAACATATATGTGTAGGTAAACTTGTGTTTAAAATTAACTCCATTTTAGTTTATTTTTCTTTCTGAGGTGAAAAAATAAGCAGATGGCCAAAAAGACTGTAGCGAAAGGAAAGAGGTTGAAAATTTTTGACACTAGCTTTATTGTTGCTTGTGCTTTCGTGTCAGTAATGCATATTGACTGTGTTTGCTGTCCTTTACCAGTAAAAAAGTGAGCCTGTGCCTTCATTAGCAAATCCATTATGAAGTAAGTGGATGCTGGATATAGATCCCACAAGATGCAGCTTTTGAAATTATGACATCTTAACATTAAAAGCAGGTTTCTGGAAGTTATTAAAAAACCATGGCCACGTCACTTCCACAGCATTGGTTGTTAAGTTTCCTTTTTAGCTTACCCCAGCCTGTCCTTCCCAAAATAACCTTTTGCTGGGAAATCAGTGAGTTTAAAGGCCATTTAAATCTCTCAGAGGAGTTAAAAGCCTCGTTTCCTTGCTGCATGTTTAAGACAATCTATACAGTTAGAAGAGTACAACTTCCAAGTTGCTGATGAAACTTCGTAGGACACCCAAACAACTGGTGCCAGGAGGGGAAACGGGCTACAGGACAGGGAGAGGTGGGCGGGAGCAGTCCTTCACAGGCTTTTCTGGAGTGGACTGATGGGACAGACTAGCTGGCTGTCAACGGGTGGCATTATAACAGCGTGCACTTTATTGTTGTTTTATGAAGAATACTTGTGGTTATAAAATTATGTAATGCAGGGGCGCTCTTCTAGAATAATAGATTAGATCAATGAGGAAAAGCAGTTGGAGGAGTTTCTCAGGCTTTTTTGTAAATGGTCCATTTTCTGGTTTCAAGATAGAAAAATAGATTGATTTTTCTCCAGTACAAGTCTCAATTTTTTTTTTTCAGAAAGAAAAACAAAGCAAAACTTGAACAAGCAAATCATTAAAGTTTAGGGTCGTAATTGCTTATTTGAGCGTCTTTAGAATTTTATATTTCTATTCTTATGGTAGCCAGTTACATTTGGGCCCCTAAATACTAGGTAATGGGAAGGAGGTAATTCTGTAACATTTAATATTCCTCCTTAGGTAGTGGAAACGTGCTTAATTTTCGGCAGAAAATTACCTCTTCCCTCTCAAATAACCGCATGTCAAAAACACTTTGCTCGGACGCGATACATTCCACTGCCAGCAGTTTGACAGCAGAACACAACAAAAACGTTTCTCTCCTTGGTGAGATCCCTTCCACACTGCCTGCAGTTGGAAATACCTCAAGAAACCTTCATTTTGTTGAATTCTAGCAGCAGCCACAAAGTAGCAGTTACTTTAAAATTCCCATCACAATGGTCCACAGCATCTCTCCCACCGAGCACTGGTCGTCACCTTCCCATCTTCCAAAACTGAGCACATGGACGGGAAGAAAGGCAAGCAAGTATGAGGTAGCACGTAGCTTTGAAACACGCATTTGTTCCGTGAAAAGCCTGCGTGCATGCAATTCCCAGTCAAAAGGCAGTGCGGTCAGCATAGAGGGTGAGATCAGGGTGCAGACGTGTGAGTAAGTGCCGTGGGGTAACACAGGGCATGACCTTGCCACAGGATCAGTTCTGCCTGCGTTACCTGGTGTGCTCTTCTTACCTGGCAGTAAGTGGAGGATGCCGTCTATTTTTGCAGCAGTGTGGTTGAAGTGCTCGCCCTCCCTCGCCTTGCAGTGGCTTCTTCACGGGTGATGCTGGAAGGAAGCAACGTGTGTCGTAGAATCACAGAATGGTTTGGGTTGGAAGGGACCTTTTAAAGTCATCTAGTCCAGCCCCCCTGCCAGGAGCAGGGACATCTCCAGCCAGATGGGATGCAGTTCAGCTCTTTGTACTTGGAAAATTTCCCCTTGTGTTAGTACTTCTGAGTGACGGACAGGTGGGGTGATTGCCAGTGGCCTTAGGCACGTCCAACCCAGCGTGAAAGCACCTGTCTTCAGCACATAGGGCTTTCCACCTGTATGTGCTGCACACCTACTTACCGGTCTTCACTTTGTTCATGGAAAAAAAAAATATTCTATGCAGAGGAGTGGAAATAATTGTAACCCAGAGTAATAGTATCTGAAGAAGTAATCATTTTACTTGGTTTTTGTCTGTTTTGCACTTTTCCCAGACTGTTTAAGCCCTTCTGAACAAATTCCCTGTAGTCTCCATGTCTGTTCTCAGCACACGAGCAGCGTTAACAGTCTGTAAACACCACCTATCCGGGTAACCAGAAACTGGAAAATTACAAAATGTCTTTATTTAAATAAATATTTTGCAGCACTTTACCTAGCCTGATTACTATTTTGTAAACATGGAATTATTCTATTGATTGTTTGTAAAACCATTTAATAAATATGTGTTAGTTTTTATCTTTCATCATATCTAATTGTGTATTTGTTCCCAAAATAGGGAAAAAAAACCTCAAAACCACGAAACCCCTTTAGCGGGGTTTCTGCCGCCCCCGGTTCGTTCCCGCCCGCTGCGCGCTCGCCCCCAATAGACGCGGGAGCGCGGCGGGGCCTCCGCGCCAGCAGGGGGCGGGAGCGGTGCCGCCGCCGGGCGGGCTGGGCCCTCCTTACCGGAAGGGGGCGGCCCCGCCCCGCCCCTTCCTGCCTGGCGCTGCGCGGAGACTTCCTGCTCGCGGCTCCGGCTCCGGCTCCGGCGGCAGCGGCGCGCAGGGACCGCGGCCTCGCGGGCGGCAGGTGCGGGTCCTGCGGGGCTGGGAGGCGGCGGGAGGCTCCCGCGCGGGGCGCAGGTCGGACCGGACCGGACCGGGCCAGGCCAGCTCCGCCGGGGAGGGCGAGGCCCGGCCCCGACCCGCGGCCGGCGGGCGCGGCGCGGCCTAGAGGTACAGGTTGCGGGTTGCTCTCCCTTGGGGCGCGGCTGCCCTGTGACTCCTCTCTGAGTCACGTCTGGCGGCTCGCAGCCTCCACCTGCGCCCGTTTTTGTGTTGTGTTTTGTTTATTTTTTTTTTCTTTTCCCTGAGTTTAAGTTGTGCTGTCGTTTCTGGTGTCCGTAAAATAAACACCGGCCGGTCAGTCAGCTCTTTCTGTCTTGTGTCAGTCTTACGGACACCGGCTCAATTTAAAGTACACGAAAGTAGCTAAAATCAGCCGTAATAGAGACCGTGCGGGGATAACCAGGTTTGTCTCGAAGGGCTGGGCTGTGCCCTGGGCTGTACGCTTGTGAGTGCCTCAAGTTTTGGTTTCCTGAGCCCCATGCAGGGGGAAATTCAGTGTTTTGGTTTTGTGGTTTAAAATAGCAGGGGAAAGCGCACGTGGGTAATGAGAAGTAACTACACAGAATTCTGCAGATGCTTTTTCTGCTTTATACAGCTGGATCTGTAAATGTTATTTCTCCATATAATAGTCAGATATTAAGGTTTAAGGTTTGAGATCCTCTCAGTTACTCACCTGTTCATCTAATCTGGTTTTTGTTTTTGTTTTTTTTTCTTTAATTTGCTCCCAGGGTAATCTAGTGTGTAGATACTGTCTACCTGTAATAGGCAGAATCAAACTGTTTTGTCCCTAAGGCTTCTGCAAGGAGTTCATAACTAGCAGCAAATGTGATTCTGCATCAGCTGGGTTTTGGCAGTAAGATGCCTGCTTGGTCTAGGAAAGGGACAGGGAACTCTGCAGGTGGCAGCGAAACGCTTCAGAGAGCAATTGGGATCCCACGATGGGCTGCAAATAAGTTTTCCTCTGAAACAAAAAGCATCTGTTACACTGAATGGATGCTTATGGTATTTCTGAGAAAATAGTATGGCCTTTATTTTCTCTTAATGTGTGTTCTGTCACTGTAGGATTACAGATAGCGCAGACAGCAAATGAGGAGCCCAGGTCTTCCAGGGAATGAGCATTTCATAAAGTACCTTTCAGCTCTGCATATTTGTGTCTTTCACTACTGCTTCTCCCTACTGGTAGCTTCTGGGAGGGGCTGCTGTTCCTCTGCCTACTTTCAGACTCCCTTCTCCTGATATATATATATATAAAATTTTTTTTCAGATTAAACCATAGTTTTTCTAACTTAGTCAAAAGACGGGGGGGTGGCTTTAGTGATCTCCAGTTATAACACATTTTTTACTGTTTACTTTTGGAGTGTTCAGAAGATCCCATCAACTTTTTGCTTAAAAAATAAGTTTCAGTAAGCACTGAAAAGGAAGGGAATGTGTGGCTTTGGAAAGGACGGCATCAGTTATAGGTCACTGTCCCCCAGCTGTCCTGTGACAGCCCCAGTAATGCAGCTCAGCTGGATGGTGGGAAGTGGAGGAAGGCCGGGGTAGCAGTGGCTTCAAGCACTAGGTCTAGGCATGACTGACTACATCTCCAGATTAACAGTTCTGCGGGGTAAAGTGGTGTTGACAGTACATGCGCTACTCCAAAATAGCTGAGAGGGTTTTATTTTTAAATGCAGTCACCTTTTTTTTCCATTTGATAAGGGTATGGAAAATTGAAAATAGATGTGAAAGCAAGTTTCCCCTTTTTACCCTTATTTTGGAGCAATCACTAGTCACCTCAAAAGCCTATAGTTGGCAGAACTCGAGCTTGATAAGAACCTTTAGTTTCTGATCTTCAGTGAAAAGTGCAGAACTTCCAAAGCACTGCTGCTAAGGCTGGAAAGCCTCCTGTTCTGTGTCCAAGCCCTGACAAGCAGAGTGGGTGCTGTGTCCAGAGCTGGAGTGCTCAGATGCTCCTATGGTAGAAGTAAGCTACGATAACTGTATCGAGTCTGTTACTTTTTGTTCTGCTGCTGCTTCATAACATGCTGTTTGCTAATACTGGTGTTGAATAAATTTAATTCTGTACAAGAGCTGTATGTCTTATGCTGCCTTACATGGGTGCTGTCAGGATGTTGTGTTTGGGATTTTTGTAGCCTTTACTTATCTCTGTTAGCCTGATTATTATTTTTTTTACCACTTTCTAGTAATGGCAACCTACACTTGTATCACTTGCCGTGTGGCTTTCAAGGATGCTGACATTCAGCGTGCCCATTACAAAACCGACTGGCATAGATACAACCTGAAGCGTAAGGTTGCTGACATGCCTCCTGTCACTGCTGAGAATTTCCAAGAGAGAGTCCTAGCGCAGAGAGCAGTGGCAGAGGAGCAGAACAAAATCACTGCCACTTACTGCACAGTTTGTAGCAAGAGATTCTCCACCTTCAATGCCTACGAGAATCACTTGAAGTCCAAGAAGCACCTGGAGTTGGAGAAGAAAGCTGTTCAAGCTGTCAGCAAGAAGGTGAGCATACTAAATGAGAAGAACCTCGAAAAGGGGCTGGCCCCAGAGAGTGTAAACAAAGATGAAATGAACACAGCTATTCAGCAAGCCATCAGAGCTCAGCCATCTTCTTCTCCAAAGAAGACACCTTTACCTCCTTGTAATTCAGGCAGCTCTCCAGCTTCTACAGAAAGCGCCAGCTTATCACAGAGTAGAGAACGATCAGAAAAACCTCCGCGGCTACAGTGGTTTGAACAGCAAGCAAAGAAGCTGGCCAAACAACAAGCAGAGGAAGAAGAGGATATGGAAGAAGGTAAGGCAATAAACATACTGACAAGAGATAGCTTGGAGTAAACTATGGAGTTGTTGGTTTTGTGTAAAAGCCTCCTTCTCTTTCTGTAGCAGTACAGCATTTTTCGTCACAAAAGATCTTCCTGTTGTTTAAATTTTCAGCTCAGCAAAGGAGTTAAGGTTGGCCCGTGCTTGCAGTCAAGGACTCTGTGCTAGTGTCTGAACTACCAGCTGCGCAAGATACTAGTGCAGTTACTAATATGAGCGCTGTTTCCCACATAAAATTTCAGGGGAATTTTTCTTTAAGGAAGGCTGACATAAAAGGTTACTCTAAAATTCCTTCTGAAAAATAGATGAACAAAAATCGACTAATGATCATTTGCTATTGTCCCATCAGTCACTTTACTGGTCTGTTGAAGGGAGATGGGAGTGGAGTTGGTTTTGGTTTTCTTTGCCCATTGAGACCAGAAGAGAAATAACTGTCGTAGTTCCGCCCCGATCGGGACCAGACTACGCAGTCTCTCTCTCACTCCCCCCACCCTCCGAGAGAACAGGGGGAGATGATATAAGAAAAACGGCTCGAGGTTTGAGATAAGGACAGGGAGAAATCCTTAAAGTTACCGTCACAGGCAAAACCAGACTCGACTTGGGGAAAACTATTCATTTATTACTAAAAACAGCAGGATAATGAGACAGAGAACAAGATAAACCTCCTCCCCACCCCTCCCTCTTCCCAAGCTTAACATTATCTCTACTACCTTCCCCACCCCGGGAGCGGCACAGGGGGAAAAGGGAATGGGGGTTGCGGTCAGTTCATCACGCGTTGTTTTACGCCGCTGCTTCATAGTCGGGGGAAGAACTCCTTGCATTCCTCCCCTGCTCCATCGTGGAGTCCCTCCCATGGGCCACAGTCCTTTGTGAAACTGCTCTGGCGTGGGTCATCTCTTCCTCGGGGTGCAGTGTCTCCAGAACGGCTGCCCCAGCGGGCCCTCCAGGGGACACAGCCGCCTTCAGGCATCCACCTGCCCCAGTGTGGGGTCCTTCACAGTCTCCAAGTGGATCTCTGCTCCTCCGTGGACCTCCATGGGCTGCAGGGGGACAACCTGCTCCACCATGGTCATCACCACAGGCTGCAGGGGAATCTTGGCCAGGAGCTGCATTACTCCTCCCCCTCCTTCTTCACTGACCTTGGCGTCTGTAGCCATTGCTCTCACAAGAAAAATTCTTCACAACAGGGTGGCAGAGGCCTCTCAGGATCTCTTCACATCATCCATCTCATCTCCTCTCCACTTCTTGCAGCCGGGCCGGGCTGAGTTGGGCCCAGTTGGCCGCCTGGCGAGAGGCCAGAGGGTGAGGCCTGCAAGGCCCAGGAGGCCTGCGCCTCCCCCTCTGCGCCTCTGCCCCCCGCTCAGCTTCTTCACATCTTGTCTTCTCTCTTTTTTTTCTTGTTTTCCCCTTCTTAAATACGTTATCGCAGAGGCGTTATCACGGGACATTCTGCTACCAATCGGCTCTGCCTTGGCCAGCAGCAGGTCCACCCTAGGCCCGGCCGAGTCCACTGAACAAAGGGGAGCAACTTCTAGCAGTTTCCTACAGAAGCTTCCACCTTAGGCCCCCCCTCACTAAACAAAACCACAACAGCTCCTTAGCCCGACATTGTGTGGCATAGCTTCGCAGCGTATTGGCTTCTGTATTAAAATTGATTTCAGAGTTGCCACCCCAACTGCCTGTTCCTGCTGCTTCACGCTCACTGCTTGTGTGAGTGTAGCTCTTTGCTGCAGGTCATACTGGAAAGCGGACAACTGAAAAGGTCAGAGTTTCAGAATTTGCAGAAAAGGGTGATTTTTAAACTGGACACTTTCAGTGCTGTAGCTTACAGCACAGCTCCAAATGCATTTATTGGAGCAGTTGCATGGGATGATTAAACTGCAGCAGAGGGGCAGGTACAAATGAAGTGCAACCACACTACGCCAGCTTCGTTACTGTAACCGTTGCGTCATGTTATTACCTCTGTTATAACAATTTTATGGTGGTGAAATTTCAGTTGCAATTCAGGGGATCTCTTCTACAGGAGAGGAAACATCTACATCTTAACGTGCATCTTAACATCTAGAGGAGCCCAACCTGCACCAACCTGCACCTGTTTTGTATTAATGTGTTAGTCATAAATTGTAATGCTAAAATCTCAGTAGGTTTCTGAATGTTAATTTTCCTTGTAAGTGTTTGTCCAGGAATGTTTCCTACAACTCTTGTTAATTCAGTGCCAGGCTTTTAAAATGATTAAACTATATCCAATAGCAAGGATCTCTAATTAGCAGCCTACAACACTGGGGAGCACAGCGTTCCCTGTTCTCAAACACTGTGAGTGCGTGGCAGTTGGAAGGGGACCAGCAGGAATAGAGTACTGGAAAATGCTAACTGCCCCAGATCTGAACTTCTTAAAAAAGATTTCTAGATCCCTCCAGTTGTATAATCAGAGTGCTGGTTTGTCCATCCATTAATGAGCTCTGCAGTAATCTTGCAAATGTGTAAAATTGTTAGTATGTCTTGGTATATACCAACATATAATGTAAGTTACATTATATGCTAACATATAATGTAAGATTATATGTTATGTAATGTAAGTCACATTATATACTACCATATAATGTAACATAGTATATCTCTGACAGCTGGCTTTGTTCTTTTCTGTTGTTAAAGATGTATGTGTGAACAGGAGTGTATTTTCCCTCACTGCTGGAAATGAGTATTTTCACCATTCTGACAGGGTTGTATTGTTTTTAATGAGCCATGCATGTATTCTTGTGCTGTGGTGAATTAAATTTAAGACTTTGAAACAGTAATAAAGTGTTAATAGTTGAGAAAGTGGAGAGGGGAGAAAATACTGCATCTGCCAACTTTTTTTTATGAGCAGACTTGAGCTTTGCTGTGCAGCTTACTAAGTGTTTTACTGGTAATGGTGTGTCCTTGCACCTGGAAGTGACTGTGTGGCACTTAGCAGTAAGAATAGAAAATGCTGTATTTTCTGTGCTAACTTTTTCTAACTTAATTGGGACTTGTTTTGCTTGGGAGAAGTAATGATATAAATAAATACTTTTTTTTAAACTTCCTTTAAAAGACTGGGAAGATATGGATTCTGATGAAGACATCAGCTCTGAAGAAGAGATGGAAAGTGTGGGAGAAGAGGAGGAGGAGCAGGCAGAAGCTGAAAGCACTCCTGCTGTTGGGGCCATACCAGTCACAGACTGTTTGTTCTGTCCCCACCATTCAAGATCTCTCACGAAAAATGTGGCCCATATGACAAAAGTTCACAGTTTCTTCATTCCGGACATAGAGTACCTTGTGGATCTCAGAGGACTAATCAAGTACCTGGGTATGCCTGTAAATGTTCTCTGATTTTTTTGATCAGGATAATTATATACTGTTACTGCTTATTTTCACTTGGATATGACTTCAAATGTTTTGGGTTTTTTTTTGTGTAAAATGTGAGTGCTGTCTAGTTCAGTAGTTTTATCATGAACAGGACAACAGGCTTTCAGAAAAGAGTGACATAAAACCTCCCTGAGCAGATGTGTGGTCATGTATCCTGCAGGTCTCACATAGTTTTCTAATGTTAAGAAAGTTATTCAGCTAACAGGAAATTTAGGACAAAACTCTATTGCTAGAGTGTGCATATGAACTGTGTTATCCTACTAATGAGTCACAAGGGTTTGCCTCATCAGTTAACCATACTTGAGAGAGCTAAAAGCTAGAAAAAAATTGTCTCCTTGAAGTCTACAAATAATGATGAGAATAAAATAATTTTGGAGTATCAGATAGAAAACTGTATTGGAGATATGAAATTTGTTATTGAGAATATGTAATGATCCATACTTTGTCTCTTGAAATCTTTAAATACACAGACTTGTCCCTGGTGGAGCCATATGGTCAAGGCATAGGAACAGCAGGGCTTTTCTCAAGCTCAAGGCTCTTCCTCAGTCTCTCTGTCTGTGAGCTAGGCAGCCGACATCACAGAAATGTTAATTATCGACTAGGGAGGCTCTGTTCAGACCAAAACCAGTGTCAATGTTTTCTGCAGGAGAGAAAGTTGGCGTTGGGAAAATCTGCATCTGGTGCAATGAAAAAGGGAAATCCTTCTACTCTACAGAAGCAGTGCAGGCTCACATGAATGACAAAAGCCACTGCAAACTCTTCACAGATGGAGATGCTGCCCTGGAATTTGCAGACTTCTATGATTTTAGGTAAGAATGCTTTTCTTTGAGTGGAGCACAGAGGGGGCAGACAAAAGGACAGTTGAATATTATGTCAGAAACTATTATTCATTCTTAAAATTTAGTCCTGTTTCTGGTTCTGATGCTTATTTTTTGTAGCTGGTTCACCACTTTTCTAGGTAAGCGTAATACGATTGTTTCTTCTCTCCTGTGACCACTAATACCAATCCTACATGAAAATATATTTTGATTTCTGTTTTGTATGTTTGCTGTTTCTGAGTTTAGATTTCAGTGCACCAGCAAAGACCATAAAAGGGCATAACTGTCTCTTCCATTAGCTTTTAGGCAGATTGTAGGCTTAATACCTACTGTGATTTTTTTTTTAATTTTTTTTTTTTAAGTAATTGGAGTTCAACGGGACTGCTGTGATTTAGAGGCCTCTTGTTGAACTTCCTGTTAACTCATCCTCAGCTGTGTTCATTTTGGTCGGAAACACCTCATGTTATGGTGACACGTGGATTTAGTGGAGCTTCTTGGAGCACTTGTTCAGGAGCTGTGCGGAGCTGGTGGGTTGCACAGTGGTGACTTTTCACTGTAAGTCACTGTTAAGTGTGCAGCAGCAGAAACATGCTGAGTTATAGAACTGGGTGGAGGAAGGGTGGTTCTTGTCTTCAGACTTTGTTCAGAGCAGAGGGCTGTGGGAAGGACTCTTAAACCCAAGTAGGTGAAATGTGACAATGTTTGTGGCTTGCTGTAGCTGTGCATGGCAGTTCTTTTGTGTAATGGGTCTGGCTACAGCATCCTGGCTTGTATCAGGAACAGTGTGGCCAGCAGGAGTAGGGAAGTGATCGTGCCCTGTACTTGGCGTTGGTGAGGCCGCACCTCGAATACTGTGTTCAGTTCTGGGCCACTCAGTACAAGAAGGACGTTGAGTTGCTGGAGTGCATCTAGAGAAGGGCAGTTAAGCTGGTGAGGGATCTGGAGAACAAGTCATGGAGTGGCTGAGGGAACTGGAATTATTTAGTCTGGAGAAGAGGAGGCTGAGGGGAGACCTCATTGCTCTCTACAGCTACCTGAAAGGAAAAGCAGGGGGGCGGGTGTTGGTCTCTTCTCCCAAGTAACTTGTGATAGGACAAGATGAAATGGCCTGAAGTTGTGGCACAGGAGGCTTACATTGGATATTAGGAAACATTTCTTTACTGAAAGAGTGATCAGGCACGGGAACAGGCTGCCCAGGGAAGTGGTGGAGTCACCGTCCCTGGAGGTGTTCAAAGAATGTGTAGACATGGCCCGTCAGGACATGGTTTAGTAGGCATGGTGGTGTCAGGTTGATGGTTGGATTTGATGATCTTGGAGGTCTTCTCCAACCTTAAAGATTCTATGATTCTATGGATAGCTGTGGCTGCTCACCATGTATAGACCATGTACTGCTACTCTTCCACAGGAGCAGTTACCCTGATCACAAGGATGGGGAAGATGTGGAGGTGCCTGGAGAGCGCCCAACCGAGAGGGAGTTGGATTATGATGATGACACCATGGAGCTGATCCTTCCATCAGGTAGGCATAAGATTTGTGTTATGATTTACTTTCTCTGCATTTTTCATAGTTGCAGCCATTACCTGCATCGTTGTGTTTTCCTGGTAAGTTGTAAGTAGTTTGCATCTAAGTGTCTTCAGGGTTTTGTCCTCGCTTTCCATTATTTTCGCTAGCAAATAGTTCAACTTCTTCAGCATTAACGTATATGTGGACTGAAGCAGGGCTTCAGTCCACGTAGACATTAATGCTTCCTTTGCCCACTTTACCTCATCATTAACATATGACTCTCATGGTATACTCCAAGAGTTTCCGTATCTTGTTCTAGTGCGATTTGGAGAGGCTGTAACTTAGATTATCTACTGTAGTTTTTTCTTTTGCAGAGAGGCAGCTGATAACTAGTTTAGTAAACTAGTTCAGTAAAACTAATTTATTTAAACAACCTTACTTGTGCCTTGTATAGCATTTGGCACTCTTGCTTGCATTTTTTTGCTTTGGTGTTTTTTGTATGAGGAGACCTCAGCCCTTTCATTCTGAAAAGTGCTGCCAGCTATGCAGTTACAGAAGATTTCCTGAATGGCAGCAAGGTACTTCCCTGGTTACTCGAAACAGCGTTGCCTCTCTGCTCATTCCTCTAATTAAAATTTTATTTTCTGATGATTGCCTGTCTGTCATTTGAGCTAAGGTCCTCTTAAACAACAGCACTTTTTTCTTTTTCTTCAAGGTAGAGTGCAGTCTAGCAGCTCTTAGAGTAATTACATTGAGTAGGATCCTAGTAGTTCTAAAGTTTTTAAGGCTTCAGGCCTTTTAAAAGCATTTATCAGCATAGGGATTTTCCACAGTTTTCATAATATGCTCGAATACTGCATTTCAGAAGCTGCTTCGTTATGCATGATAAGATGTCCCCTCCTCTGAACAGGTGCAAGAGTGGGTCATCGTTCTTTAATGAGATACTACAAGCAACGGTTTGGTCTGTCAAGAACGGTGGCTGTTGCAAAAAATAAGAAAGCAGTGGGTCGGGTGTTGCAGCAGTACAGAGCTTTGGGCTGGACAAGTCAGACAGGTAAGTGACAATGTGAAGTTTTGCAGAGGAGGAGGTTCTAGGATGTCATCACTCTACAACTAAATATGTTGAGTTTGTTTCACATTTGTGAGGCTTTATGCAGTAGTTTCTCTTCCACTCAGTTCCCTTTCATTCCTGATATCCAAGCAGAGTAAGTTATAGGAAGTTGTTTGTGTCTAAAATCCATTGCAGCTTCTGTGCTGGCCCTTCAGTTCATTAGCGTGTGTGTTTGTGGTATTTGGTGACTTCCTAAGATTTGTTGATTTCTGCCTGTCAAAGCAACTGCTCTTGCTATTTAATAATGTAACATAAACCATTCTTTGACAGTTAAAATACTTTTCCAGTTGGGGAGTGGTGATGTGATCTATATCCACTTTTGAAATAAGAATCACACACTGTAATGCAAAACAACCTTTTCCCTTAACCACAGTCATGAGTGTTCATAGAGGGAACTGGCCCTTCCCAAGAGAGAAGTGCAGAAAAGTGTGCCGGTATGGGAAGGAAGACATGTAGCTAACTGCTGATGTAAATGGACAGATGAGCTGGTTTGCATATACGTAGTAAGTAAGGTTACAGACATTTATCCCTCTTTCTCTTCCTCCTCTCTCCCTGAAGGGGCAGTCTTTGCTCAACAGCGTGATATGCAGTACCTGCAGAGGATGAAGTCAAAGTGGATGCTCAAGACAGGAATGAGTAACAATGCTACAAAGCAGATGCATTTCCGGGTGCAAGTCAGATTCTGAGTTCCCAGGAGAGCTGCATGCAACTTGTTTTGGGAAGGGAAATGTAATGGTTTCTGGGTTGAGGATTCTTGGTATACCAAGATGGACTTGGTATTTATCAAGTGGAGATGTGTGTGCTGGTGTGCCTTCCTGTCTATGAGAAGAAGAGCAGGGAGCTTGTCTCTTCCAGTGAAATTATGGTTGGCCTAACTTAAAAAATAAAATATCTTAAATGGAGTATGTGGCAAAATAGTCTTGGCTGTAAACAAAGGTGCATGCATAGTCTTGCTGCCCATCTTGTGCAATCCATTTCTGTGAGGCAGTTGATATTGTCACTTGTCTGAACATCTTCAGTTTCCAATTCTGCAAAATGGCTGAGGTCAAGAGAAGATCCCAGACCTAAGAGCCTGAGATGGAGTGTGTTGGACCTTTTCACTTGTGGTGCCAGACGTGAGTTAGCGTGGTGTTTTGGACTTCTGGCTGGCACTACTGAGGTGAAAATTTTGAGAGGAGAGATTCTGGGAAGCTTAAGTGATAATTGTATGAAGAAATGCACTGGTGGAAACATAACTCCAGGATTAATACGGTCCTAAGAAGTTGACTGTACTTTTTTAATGCTCCCGCTCAGGGCTGGATTAATAATTCACAGTGAAGTTGGTTTATGTTGTATTTAATGGCTTCTCATTACCTAAAAACTGCTCAAAATTACCATAACATTTAGATGAATGTCAATCAAAATTTCTGATGATCTGTTAAAGATTTCCTGATTAAAACTCTGAAGGTACTACTGATGACAGCTTTTGTTCCTCCCGTTGAGTACTGGTGTTTTGTATGGTCTGGAAGAAAAGTGACCCAAGGCATATCTTGGCTAGAGTGGAGGCACGCTCTCCCGCTGAAGCAGGTGAACTGTTGCAGCAGGCGTAGAGAAAACCTGCTTGTTAAAAGAGCTGAGGCAGCAGAGCTAGTGTTGGTCCTGGTGTTGCAGATGTTAAAAGCTGCCATGACCTTACCAGTTCTTCTGACCTTCATGTAAGGAGGTGGGCACTTACACACAAAGGTGCAGGCTAGCTCTTGAAGCCCTGAGCTGTAATGTGCTGGACACTGAGTGTATGCCACAGGAAAACAGCTGGCTGGCTGTCCCTTCATTTTGAAGGCAGCTGCAGTTGGTTACGGTCAAGTTGCACTTTTTTTTTTTAAGGATTACTCTGGATTCACTAGTAGTGGCTTACATTGGCATGGTTTTAATATAAAGTTTCTTCCTCCATTGTGAATGATATGTGCCTAATATCCCTGGGAATGGTAGGGGGACACTTTGTGAATTAACACTGTATTTTGACCTCTTAAAATAATGCACTAAAGTCTCCCAGAGAAGTAAGTTCAGAAAAAATAATATTGTTGGCGTATCAGCACTGCTAAACGAGTGGTATATTTACAGAACTCTTAGGAAAGTGATCATTTCACAATGGAGATGTATGCTGTGTATTCTTGTCTGGATTTTGCTGTGATGTTTTGCTTTTCTGGTGGTTTTTGGTTTGGTTGGGTTTTTTTGTTTTGTGGGGTTTTTTTGTTTTGTTTTCTTTTCTTTTTTAGTAAGTTCTGCTACCTTGGAAGTTTTTTGCTGTTCCTGCTTTTACTGAGAAGACAGAACTTGATTGGTAGTGCAGGCTATAGATGTGACATAGCATTCTAAATCAAGTGACTAATACCTTAAAAAGGCACAGATCTGAGTGAAGGGAAAACTGAAGCAGAGAGAATTTTAAAGAAAGGCTGTGTTCACTTCTGAAATCTTACACTAAAGTTGGGTTGATGAGTGAGTACCTCCTTTTTCTTGGAAAGGCAGTGTTACTGCCATTGTGTATCCATAGCTGCATCTAGCTCACGTTTGAATTTATTCTAGAAGGTTTGCTCTGAGTTATTGGCCTTTACTCTCAAAGTCAAAAGTAAGAGATCTAGTCTCTGCTATGTCACATATGCTGTGTGAATCTTAAGAAATCGTATCCTTTATTACACTCATACCCTGGTTCAACTTGCAATTACGGTATGGATTTCCAGCACTGAGGGTATATCCTACTTGTATTTGTCAAGCCTCAGCATCTGGCCCTTGGGGACTGCTTATATCTTCTTCTTTGAAGTTAGGGATTACTATCAAAGGGTCTTACGTTTTGGACACGTTAGATTGTCTTTACACGTAGAGCAAAATGAAATGCCATAAAAATATAGAAATAGAAGGGTTAAACTTCTTAAGCGGAATATTGACTTGAAGCCTGCTGAGCTGGCTTTGAACACCAGTGTTGCTCTGATGCTCACCAGTGGTATTCGTGTCTGTAGCTTTCGGAAAACACTTGTGGAATACCTGAAACTTAATTTAAGGACAGGGCAATGATCCCGGAAAAGTCTTGGGCACAACCTAGTACAGCTGCTGAAGTCTTAGAGGTAAGTATTAAGGTAGGTAGGTTAGTCTTAGCAGTGAAGGCAGAAGTACAGAGAGAGAATTGATCCAATGACAGATAACTTAGAGTCCGTAACGTTCAGGCTGAAGGTGCATGGAGTTTGCTGCTCTCCTCAGCATGAAAGGGCAACCAAAGGAAACTACTGTTCTCTGTGTAGACTTGCTCAAAGCAGCCTGCTGCTTATGAAAAGATGAGAATTGCTTGACTTTCCTGGACAGTCTAGTTCAGAAATAAATGCAAGTAAGCAAAAATGAAAATTGGTAGTCCTTTGGCAAGTCACAGGGAAGCAGAAGGAGCCAATTTGAATACTGTGCAGCTGTGATTCTGTCCTATACTTCTTACTGCAGTTTAGTCAGAAGAAAATGGAGAGGTAGGCAAGCCTACTGTTACTTTAAAGGAAGAGTTTTATGTCTAAGCTGAAAACGGGTGCCTTGGAAAACCAGCAGAGGGCATAGGAAAGCTTGTCCCAGAATTGTGTTTACTATGAGGATAAATAAAGTCTAGTAAGAATACATTCACACAGAATACTGGTAGGGTGAGAAGGCAAAGCTTGTCGCTAGCAAGTGAAGATTAGCACTAGACTTCTGTGAGATGAATTGCTATTAATATCTTTATATGGGTCCAGGGAGAGCATTGCTAGCAAAGGGTAGCTAGAACACACAGGCAGATTGTCTACAGTATTCAGCGACAGTGCTACAGTCTGCACAGCTTGTAGGTAACTCCAGCTATGTCAAAGCATCTGAGAATATTTTTATTAAATATACTTCACAGTGTTATAGTTTAGTCTGTTCCTCCCTAGCCTAAAGACTGTAAAAAGGATAGCTGAGGGCAGTTTTTTGTTTCCTAAAGGAATTTCAAATGATGGTGTTCCCATCAAGGAGCTCTGTTTCCAGCTATGATCTAGCCTTGCACTTGTGTTCCCCTACTCTGACCTTGCTTTTCTGTCTCTTAGAATCAGAATGAGAAGAAAGTGAAACCTAGAGGCAACCGAGTAGGTTTCAGACAGCCTCTGGATATAGTAGGTACTGTGGGAAAAGGATTTCCTG
>JAAGAY010134509.1:0-24551 GCA_011801015.1 Ardeotis arabs
TGTTGTGATAGGACGAGGGGCAATGGTTTTAAAATAGAGGGGGGTAGATTTAGATTGGACATTAGGAAAAAATTTTTCACCATGAGAGTTGTAGATCACTGGAACAGGTTGCCCAGAGAGGTGGTGGATGCCCCATCCCTGGAAACATTCAAGGCCAGGCTGGATGGGGCTCTGAGCGACCTGATCTAGTGGGGGATGTCCCTGCTCCTTGCAGGGGGGTTGGACTAGATGACCTTTGAAGGTCCCTTCCAACCCTAACCATTCTATGATTCTATGATTATGTACAGAGGCAGGTGTTTACTGTGCTAGAACAGAGAGGAATGCAATAATACATTGCAAACAATAGCGTTTCTTAAAAATACTTTCATTAGATGTAACAGGTATCGCTGCTTGCTTGTTTGAAATAATGAAGTAAGGTTATGCTGGTGATCTAGAGACATTACTGGAGAGGTCTAAAAGAGAAGAGTGGAGACAGAGCCAGCAGGCAGAGTACAGAAAAGCATGCAGTTTTGTTTCAAAAATAATAAGCAAAACCAAATAGAATATATTAGGACTCCATTAAGTCCTACAAAAAGCCCCAACTCTGCATGCAGCATAGAATCTAGAATGACAGTTTACTACTCTATTGTTGTGTTTACTTGGATAATTCTGATTTTGAGGTATACCTGATTCTGTACTGCCTCTGCTAACACACTCTTTTGGGTCAATCACATCAGGTAAGAGCGCTGAGACTAGTTTGACACTTATTCTGGTATTACCCCTTCAGCTTCAGTGAGGCAGTGCTGAAGTCGAGTTTTCTCCTGATTTTTTTTCAGGCATGTTTTAATTATCTAGTTATGATATGGAGCCTTCTTTCTGGAACAATACGCTCTCTGAAGTGTTTAGTATATTTTTGCTAATTACTTAAATTAAAAAATCGACTGCGCATGGGAATTGCTCTTGTGTTACTTGCAGGAACAATTATCACTGGTGAGGGAACGGGAGTTCTTCAAACAATTTTAGAGACTGTATTGCACTAAAAGGTCTTGTTCCATGGGCACAACCATTTCCAATGCTGCAAAACACAAGTGCTAGTTTCTTAAGTGTTGTAAATCAGCAGGCTTATGGGATAACTCTCTTTTGCCAGTGTTTTTATTTCCTCTCATGTGAATCAGATGTTACTAACGCAGTATGTGAACATCTACAGCACTGAGTCTTTCTCATAAATGTGTTCAGAAAAAACAAAAATAGATTGTGAAAGACATTATTTTAAAATTATTTGACATCATAGTGTTAGGCATATTGGTAAAGTAAGTGAGCAGCAATACATGCTCTCTGCCATATAATAAGGATGTATGTCAATATACTGATTCCTGATCACACCACTTGTTTTCTAATTGGGATGAAAAATCATATAATAGTTCAATTCATCAGCTGCTACTTTCTCCGTTTACAGGCTTGTTTGAAATTCAAATATTAGCGATGGTCAATACCAGCTGGATCTTTCATGCTACTGAGAAGAAAAACATACTCAAAGTTTTGTTACAAAGTCTTTTTTTCCCCTGACAATTTTTTTTTCTTTTTTTTTTTTTTTTCAGCAGGAAAAGACATTATTCTGCTGTAACTTGAAGGATACGGATTTCCTTGATATGAAGATAAATAATACACGGAATGAAAGTAATCGTTATTTAGATTACAGCAGAAAGTTATCTGTACCCTTTGTGGACTGTAGTAGTTTCTAAAGGGATCTGAACTACATACTAGAAAAAAAAAAAAGTTAGTTGTGCAGCAAACAATGGTGTAACTGGTATGTGACAAAAGGAGGAGAATCTACATGATTCCATCTGAAAGAAAACCATAATTTGATGAACAACGCTGAGACTCAATGCTCTGAAGAAATCAGTTTTGACTGACCGAAATAGCAATATGCACTAAAGTACTTAGTGAGTAAAGAACTCCAGAAGAACCGAATGGCTTTTTATATGAACTGAACAAACGTGAGAAAAAATAACTTAATTAGGAAAATTAATTCTTTCTAAGCTTAGGTACGTTAAATTGAGGAGGTTTTCCAACTAAGACTCTTGATGGGAAGAGATCTAAATTTTAACCTTTCCAAACAATACCTAACAAGATGAGGTACACTGATTAAAACTCCCTTCTTGCACTTATGAAAATATAGCTCTCTTTCAAGCTGATTTCACAAGAAAAGAGCTTTCAGGGGCTTTTCTGTAGTGCTTAATAACACACTGTTACAGCTCTGAGAAGTTCAAAAGCTTCAAAAGTGCTTCTTAAAGCTGCTCACCTAGATCTAGCTGAAGTGAGCGACATGACTGCTCCTGCTTGCTCACCACTGCTCGTCACTAGGCATTACTGGCCCCACAGCTTTATCAGTAGGCAGGATCACTTGAGTTTTTCCTTTTCCTTTCAGTTAAACCCACTTTGTTCAGCTGAAATAACTCTTCCCTGGATATTTAAACGAACCCATCTGGCCCTGCTGGAAGTGCACTAGGCATAATAATACCTAAAAGAGGCTTATAAGAAAGGCAGGTAGAAACTCTTCAGCAGGGCCTGTTGTGATAGGATGAGGGGTAATGGTTTGAAGATAGAGGGAGGTAGATTCAGATTAGATATAAGGAAAAAATTGTTTACACTGAGCATGGTGGAACACTGGCTTGCCCAAAGAGGCAGTGGATGCCCCATCCCTGGAAACATTCCAGGCCAGGTTGGATGGGGCTCTGAGCAACCTGATCTGGTTGGAGATGTCCCTGCTCCTTGCACTCCATCTAGCCTTTGAAGGTCCCTTCCAACCCAAACCATTCTGTGATTCTATAATCCCTCCAGCCACGTGAGAGGTGGAGCAGGTATCTCCAGCAAAGGACTGGTAAGTCATCACCTAGTACAGCTGTCTGAAATGAGTGTGACTGTTCCCAGCAGAGTTTTGTGTGGAAAACTGACTTCAAAGGAAGGATGAACATTAAAAGCATGTTAGTTCTAAGGAGCAAATGCACTGTTTTTTTTGTGCAAGTGTCCTCAATTAAATCAATGACAGAATTTATAGCCAAACTTCTATATAATGGCTTGTTTATTGAAAAAGATTCTGCTTGGTATTAGGAGCTCATTAAACTGAACTGCTGAAGGAAAAGACATTGATTTGAGCTTTTGTGAGTAATGGTGCACCCTCATTTCCTGTTTGCTCAAGTTCTGTACTTACTTTTTTTTTTTTTCTGTCTAGTTTTTCATAGCAGGTATTACTTAGCAAAAGATTTAATGTCATACCTAAACTCTTTCTTAACCAGGTGAATACACGGGCTGATTTCAGGAAAAATGCTTACTACCAGTTAATCAGACATAAGCACATACTTAAGAGCACTCTATTTGAAATACCTACTTTTCTTGATCAGACCAAGTCTCTGAATTTCTGTAAATTCCCAATCCAAAGGGACAGCTGAAGAGATAAAGGACAGAACTGAGAGGACCACAGCTTAAGGACTGAACGTGATACACAAATGATGAAGCCAAAACCATTAAAAACAAAGCAAAACAAGATTTACACCGTGAGATAATCTACTTTATTAAACCACCCGATTTAACTGGAGATAAACAAGATTTACACCATGAGATAATCATCTACTTTATTAAACCACCCGATTTAACTGGAGATGAACAGGCAAGTTTTGGCACATAAGCCCTTGTTCGAGTCACCTGAAAAAAAGTCTTGAGAATGTAACCAGAAAAGGACTCTGAGAGCTTGTCTGTTCTTCTTCCAACCACATTAATTAATCTAAGATTTCTTGTACAAATTTTGCTTTGATGTTATGCGAAAAGGGATGGAATGATCTGCAGACAGAAAACAGAGGTAACAATAAACCAGGATCACCCCAGAGCCACAGAATGCAAGTCTTTATAATAGAAGACCAAGGAAAATCAGCAGTTTCCCATGTGCAGTCCCAAAAGCATATGCTGTCCATCGAGAGAAGCAGGAGATCAGCCTAGGCACAATGCTAACCCTTGGGCTACTGGATGCTTAGGGATGGGATTCTTGGTAGCGCAGGAACTTTAGGATAGGAACTGTAGCTGAGGATTTCAGCATAGCTGACAAACACAGTCACATAGACATCCAAATCCTGAAAATTCTTTACTAATGAAATTTTTTGTCATAGCATTTTCAAGTGCTAAACCCTGCCGCGGTTTGAAAATGTTCCCTTAGTGATTATAGTCACAGCGCAAACTAACACAAGAAATGGTGTAATCTTTCTAGGAAACATCAATTTCCTTTTCTCACCTCTTTCCCCATTTCCACTCCTTTGTTCCAGGACCTGCCTCTTCAGATTTTTGTGATTTTTCTGGTCAGTCTACCCTGTCTTGATAGGCTTCACCCTACAGCCCTCCCAGGCAAGCGGAGACAGTTAATGCACAACTGAATAATGAGGGAAGTATCTCCTAGTTTCATACTTAACCAAGCTTTGTTACCTCATTTGTCACCTCTAGTCACACCTCATTTTCTGCACCAATTAACAACCAACGCTTCCCACAACTTCTCCCCTCTTCATATCAGCGGCTGCCCGCTCATATCTTTCTCTTCTGTTTGCACAGCTTTTAAACTACTCAGAATTAGTTTGGGTTTAGGTTTAAGCCTTTAACAAATTAGCTGTAGTCTGATGAAGACAACATGGTTGTCTGATCCCAGTTAAGATCTCATGTCAAATGCACTCCTTAGAAGAAGCTAATCACTGTCATTTTCCCTTCCTCTTTTTCCCCTAGGGTTCTGTATGTATACTAATAATATTCTGTTTGCTAAATTAGGAAACTCGTATTATTTACAATGTACCTTTTCTTCTCCATGGATTGCTCTCCATGACAGAGATTTATTGTTGGAATGTTCCCAATTCTGTCCTTGCATACACCGTGGCCGTAGCGCTACCGATGAGCTACTGAAAAAATCAGCTTTCTACTGCCAAATGGAAATTTCTGTCCACTGTCAGGTAAGAGAGATAATGAGTAACAGACAAGCAACAGAAACACTAATGGTTTGTTTTTCACTTCTTATGCAGACCCTCTGGTTTGAACTAGCTTGTTAAAACTAGTATTATCCTTAAAAATTAAATTTTTAATGTCTTTAGAACACTTTGTTCCTGGGAAAGTATGAATGAGGGGGATTAAATTATATCTGTACTATACTTTTCTTGCTGATTGGTAATCATATTGTCACTCATTATGCTATTCATTGCACTTAGCTGCAGGGAACTGGGAAAAAAAAATGACATTTCCCCCGGTACTAGACATGATGAAAATCTATGGTTTTTCACAGAATCCTACATCAGTGAGGTACAGGAGTAAACAGAATGTGGAAAAGTAGTATTTGGAACAAAGGATTTTTTCTTCAAGCTATAGTATAAAATACTTGGATTTCCCTTGGGAAATATAAATGGGGAGGTAACAGGTGCAATGCCCAATTCAGGAGAACAGCAAACACTTATTTTCTATCTGTTGCTTTTTCGACCAACCTGTCACCCAGCAAAGCATGGCTTTTGAAGAAGGCCCCATACAAATTACAGCTAGCAACTCTGGCCTTCAGAAGAAGAGAGCAATTATTTTTCTTGTCTCTGTTTCTGGATGAACAATCTGAGGTATCTGTAAAAGGGCACAGATTTAGAAGAATGTGCAAAGTAACCATCCTCTGGAAATAATACACCTGTCAGCAAGCAGTCTTTGTATATGCTTCCTGAACACACAGACTTACACTCTTCTGCCTATTCGTCTTCTTAAACCAGTAAGCATCTAACCTTGCAGAGGCCAGCATGTCTCTCATGAGGATGAACATACTCCTTTTGGACCCAACTTCACTGCATTCAAATGCATTTTCCTAATTCTTGACTGGAATCTGTATGGCACATTGCAAAGCTCTGATGCAAAAGGTGCTGTCCAAATGCAGTGCTTTTATCAAAACAAAAACCAAAACAAAAAAGCATCTTTTTGTCTGAGTGGCATACTGAAGAAATGGCATCATTAATATGTTCTGAGAAGTTTTAAGTAGGAAACTGCTTAAACTGTTATTTCAAAAGTTCTCATTTCCATGAATCATAGATCAACTTAATTTGTTGTAGAATGTGGCAAATGAACATAGTTGAATGTGGAGAGGACTAAGTCAGTCCACAAAGAGTTAGAGAAACTATGTTCCCAGTAGACTTGTTTGAATCCAAGTTAAAGTTCTTTGATTTCAGAGTGGTTCTACAAAACATTGTGGCCTCGATGAACTGTATCGCCTGCAAACATGTGCTCAGGCAGAAATTTTCTAACATCTGTTCACATCAGTATCACAGTGTAATCCAACATTGCATGAAGTCTTTGCTTCCACTTTTAATAAACATCTGTTGCCGTAAGCGCAGTGCTTTGGAGACTAGCTGTGCAGAGCTTTCAACAGTGACCTGTTTTTTGATGCTAACTGGTATATATCAAATGCTTTTGGGAGGTTATTTTCTCTTGGCAGGGTCACTGTGACTTGTGTTTTTTTTTTAAAATAACATCCCCCTGGTAACAGTCTTTTTCCATCCCTTTCACAATGTGCTCGCAAATTAAAACTCAGGAGACTTTTTGCTGTATTACACAAACATACAACTTACTTTGTTGTTTTGATCTTTATCGACTGGTGTAAAGTTAGCACACATTGGGCAAGGAGATCAACACAGGAAAATACTTACATTTAGAAGGGACCTAAGAAAACAAATTCTGTTAAGAAAGCAATGTTTATGTTCTTGTATTGCAAAGTGGCAGTGGTCAAACTGACACAGCAACTCTCTGTAAGAGCAGCAAGCCTTTACACGAGTGTGGAGTTAATGTAGTAGGCTGTGTACCCAGGATGGTTAAGACGACAAGAGAGGACTTCCATGAAGGATCAATGTATTCCTCAATTGCTACCTGATACTTCTAGACTCCATTTCTCTTGTTATGCTTGCTTACCTTTTCCTCTACACCAGTACCTTTTAAAGATTGTTAATAAATGCATATATCATCCCAGTCAAGCTCGGAAGTTCTGACACTTTCTCAGTGTTGGACATTTTGAATCAGGACATACTCAAAACCTGTGTTTACCTGGAAAGGTTCTGATGCAGACTAATGCCTTTCATTACTCACGGAATTGTTAGGGATGCTGCCATGGATTGTAAAGACCAATGCAAGGTCTCGTGCAACCTTAGTTGCGGTATTCCTTAGAGCTGCCTCTTCCATGCTGCTGACCACCCTCATATTCAGAGTGTGGGGTGTTTTTTGGAATAATTCACTACTGAGGTATTGTACAATCAACCAGGATTTTCTCTCAATAATTTAATATATATTTGCACTCAATAAGACTTCAGGATTTAAAATGCCTGCCCTTACACAGAAGAACAGAAAACCTCATTTATTGTGCTAAGACAGCTTTTTCATACACCTCAAATTTGTACTGGATGCCATTCTCTTCTTGGATATCAGTAGGGACACCTGGGTATCTAAAGAGAGTGGAGAAGAAAAAGAAAAGCCAACAATATAATTACAAGTCATCCGTAATTTATCTCATCAATTAGAAAAGAGAGTTGCTTGAAAAAGGAGATGAAAATAACCATCCTTACCACAGGTATACTAAGTACAAACTATTTTTAGGAATCATGTTAACTACTATGAGCAACTTGTATGCACATCTTCTTAAATCAAGAAAGCATACTCTGATGTAAAAAAACCCCACCTTTTGGGCTTTAATCAAAAACCCCCACCATTTTTATTAAAGCCTCCAACATGTTATTTCAAATATCTGCAAAGGCAGAAGAAATATAGAACACTTTTAGGGATTTTTTGCTTTCCTTTTCCTCAGAGGGTTTAGAAGAAATGCTAAGGTAAAGGTTTCTTACAAGTCTACAAAAGCTTCTTAAAGCAGTTGATCACTACCATGCAAAGTGTTCCTCTATATTCCAGACTTACTAAAACAGTTTTTATTAACAGATACTTTCAAAAATCTTTTCAGCTTCCTGTGACAGAATAAGGATTTTGTATGAGTAATGCCGACTTTGAGGGAGAAAGAAATTTTAAATTTTATTCATTAGGTTTGACTCTATCAGGTTTCTACTTTAATGAGGGAATTATCTGCTAGTTTGTAAATTCATGTTTTAAGGTCAAATTCTGATTTCAGTACATTGGCCAAAACCATTATATATCTGAGAAACAGCCGAGAGAGAGAAGGGAGCTTTGGGTCAGACAACAGGATACTAAAGTGGGCTCATGATGCGGCAAAGCACAGTTCAGAACATATTAGAGCTGAAAAAGGTGACTCAGCCTCCCCACCCACCTTGTTTGTCTCTCCTGCATCCTTCTTTCCTGCCCCTACCTACTCTCCCCCACTTCAGTTCTGAACTTTTGTTCAGAAAGCTTGACTTGCCATACTTTGTTTCTGCCACTGCTGGTCTGTAACCAGCTGGGAATTAAAATAGGAGCAGCCAGAAGAGGAAGAGGTCCTTTCCTTGCTGGTTCTTGAGGCAGACATTTGCATTTTTACCACCTCTCTACTGCCAGTAATCTCATTGGCGAGGACATAAAAGTATGACTGGAATATGACAAGGGTAACATAGAAGAAACCACACTGAACAGCAGAAACTTATTACTCCTTCCTACTAACTTAGTTGTTAGGAAGAAGTAATTTTCTCAAGAGAAAAGAATAACCATAGAAATCTTTAAAGGCTTAACCCTCCCTGCTCAAATCCATTTACTTCGTCTTTGGCAATTTATCAAAGACATTCAGAGACTAAATACCATTGACTAACAACATACTGAGAGTTATGAAGCTCAGTAAATATTTGAGTAATTCTAAAGTGAGAAACAATAAGAAAGCTACTTTTCAAGCAAACCAACAAATGCAATTCTTCACTGTGAAGATTATGGGAAGGTTGAAGAACACAGCAAGTTCCAACAACCTCTCTGTGCTGACCATGGTGCAATTCCAGGTCCTAAGTAAAATATGACTCTGAGGAAAAAATACACCTCTAACTCAAAACAGAACATGGCCTTAATAGGACCCCTGCACATTCAAATTAGATTATTAAGTCTTCCATCTGAACACATAACTAGTGTGCACCTTGATACTTACTCTGTGAGAAGTTTGTAGTCTTTGTGGTCAATTTCTGGAAAAAATGTGTCACTTTCAAACTCCTGCAGAATTCTTGTCACAAACAATCGATGATTAATTGGCTTCTCCATCGCTGCCTTCAAAACCAATAGAAATTATTAAAATTGAGTTGTTCCCTGTAAATCCCCAAGCTCATCCATGTCTGAAATAGTGTTTTTGATTAAAATTTTAAATACTCTTTGTTTATGACATATTTGAAGTTTGCAAGATAACATCAAACGTAAGTTCTAATTTGGAACACTAGCTTTCTTCACTAACTTCTTGTCCTGCCTGCACCAGCCATCGACATGGCAGCATTAAAAAATAATCAAGAGATAAGAGTCTTAGCACATTTAACACTTGTAGATTGCACACCAAATATGTTATCTAAAACTGAAACCCAGTTACTATTTTATATATTTCAAAACTTAAGCAAAGCAGTGAAAACTGAACTCTAAATCTCCTCTTTTGGACTCTGCCCAAGAGCACTTTCTAAAGGGATAATTTCATCTTGTGCCAGTTCCACCTGTTAAGTTCTCAGAGCCTGACACCTGACAGAAATTAAGAAAAAACTGTGACTAGTCTTGTGAGAAGAAAGGAGCAGTATGGCCTAATCTCAACAAGCGAGTTATGAATCATGCATCCTTGAAAGACAGGAAGCTTTAAGTGGTGGGAGAGGCCCACATCTCAAGGTAATTTGTTCCAATGTTTAATTACTATCACTGATAAGGATTTAAAAAGTAATTTTAGTCTGCATTACTATGCAATTCCAATGATCAAATTATCTATCAGTTTAACTTCAAAGTTTGATCTCTGGATTATAGCAAAGTGATAACATGCATTGAAAGTTACACAGCTACAACAACAAAGAAAGTTTCCAAGCTCCTTGGATGAAAAAAGTTATGAAGACATCTGTTAGGTGAGTTACTCACTAATGAATGCACACAAACTCAGGAGTTAAAAAAGACATTTTGTCTCCAGATCAGACTGAAAAGTCACCTCTTCCAGACTTTCTCAGCATTAAAATAGCCCATTAACAGCTATAATGGTGCCTGGTTACAATACATTTTTTAAAATCTTAGAGTTGTTTCTTCCTTTCCCTTAAATTACAATGAGCAATGCTCTTTGTTAAAGGTGATTCACCATGCAGCATGCTATTAGGTACTACTTTGACAAGTACAGGAACCAAGTAATAGCAATTGTAATCCAATAAAATTAATTGGTATCCCTGCCGAGAAGTTAGTTTCTAGAAAAGCTGCTCTATTACTAAAGAATGGCTTCAATGGAAGGGTAAGTCATAGGACACCATCATCCAACAGCATTGAACTGGTGTTTATCCAGTTTGTATATAAATACCACATTTTTTCTTTCTTTAAAGAAAAGTGAGAAGTAAGAAGAGAAACGTCAGAGAGTAAGAAGAGAAGCAGAATGACAGAACATTCATCTGCTTCACAAACAAAAACATACCATGTTCTTTAAGCAGAGATACTTTTGTTTTATATGAGAATAATAAATCAGCTTCCTATCCAGATCTATGGACATTCAGCTTCAGCAAGAAATCTGTACCACCAAGACAGGTCAGGGAAGAGCATAGGGAGTGACTGAACAGAGTTATTGCAAAAAAAAGTTGATCTAAGCACAAAGGAGACCAGAGGGTGGGCCCTGTTCTAGATAAATGGTTACATTAGTTGAGTGAGCCAACCAGCTGTGTAACTGTTTGTCTCCAAATTAATAATAAAAGTGCAAATGCTTCTGGAGTTAGGCAAACCAGCTCTAAGGGTCTGCATGTGTAGGTGGCCCAAGAAAAATAAACAAACAAAAAGAACTTAGAGAAGAGCAACAGACTTGAGCTGGCTTCAACCCACATATTCCATCTCAGCAGCTGGGAATGCCCAGCATCATGACAGTGAGCATATTACAGTGATGGACAAGGAGAAATACATTTGTAAAGTGACTAGACTTTATAGTTTGGTTGTTTTACTCTGCTAAGTGTAATTTTCACTTGTATTGCAATTTAAGGACATGGTTGAATCACACCAAGGACTGACATCCTGACCTGGCCTCGGCCTGTCCACGTGGCCTCTATCCAGTCATCCCAGGGTTATATCTGACTGGTTACCTTCATGGGGCTTGATCCTGCGCTGTGGACCTGCCTCGTCACTGCGAGCCCTGGCTGGTGAGGCCCTTTTTATGCCAGTCAGGTTATTGACACGGGTCCCAGCTCCCATCCCTTTGGGAGCACCTAGTCCCCCATGTTCCCTGACAGTAACTTCAGAAAACTTCAGATAAGTAAATTCTGTATCAAACATGAAACCTTCCCCATGCGGAGTCTCTAAAGGAACCTGTTCAGAGAGGACTGGACTCTTGACACCACCTCTGCAAACTACTGCTATGGACTCACATGGTTATCACAACTCTGACACATACATGAGGATCAAGGTAGCTCCTCACTGACAGTCAATTCACTCTTGCCCTGTCCAGCCCATTCTATCAGTTTCACCGTTTTTTTTGGTACAGAAGACAAGTTGGAGGATGCATAGTGCTGATTTGATAGAATGTTGACATACGTACTTTGAATTTAATCAAGGAAACATACGTTATGTGTATTTACTCTAATGAACAGAATAGGGTGAATATGACTGTGTTTTAATGTGACATATACATAAAACTGTGGCTATGGATCTGCCAGAAACACCAGAACCACTCCTCAAGCTGAGACAACTTTCCACAAGAGAGGGAGGACAGGAAAGCTGAGGTGTCAGGATCTTTCCTGTTAGCCCATGCACGTCAACCTTATATGTGAACCAGAGTCCTTTATTACTCACATGTAGCTTGATAACCTTGTCAAAAGACTCTAGCTTACTCTTGTCTTTTTGCTAACTTCCAAAAAATCCTTGGTAGGCCTGCCTCTGATGCATAAAGCAAAAAGAAGATGACCTAAGGATCACCTTCCCCATAATTTCCAGCTGCACTGGAGTGAGAGCCATACAATATCAGGCTATGTCTGCATGTGCAGGACCATTGCCTTGAATTAGTATCTCTGTAGAATACAGGTTAAAACAGCCCTGAAGGTCTGGAACAAAAAATGGCTGTGTATTACAAGTAGTTTCAGAAGTATGATACAGAAAATTAATCTTTTATAGACCTAATCACCAAACCACCGTAAACTAGTGGGCATAGCAACCGATTGCTGTAGAAGGGACCAATTATTTCTAGGCATTTAAAGGTTTGTATGTTTTAGAAGGACATGCACACTGCTTCTGCTTTCTCATCTACTTATTTCATGAAATAAGTAAAACAGCCAAAGTAAGTCTGTGAGGCACTTACTTTTCAAGTGTCTTTCTACTGCTAAACCACAACATTGCCAATCGAAACAAAATATGACAACACTCTAAAAGAGAAAAATTCAAAATAAACAGTATGTTTATTTGCATTCTGTTTTGCAACCCTTAAAATGTATTGGATCATACAGGTAAGCTGCATTTTGAAGCCAATAGAGTATTAAAATATATATTTCATACACTAAAGAAAAAAATCTCACAGCTGAAGATCTCACCTGGGTAAAAGGGCTTGCCTAAGTTAAACTTTGGCTATTAGGAGAGTTGCGGCGATAACCAGGAGGCTCAACACCTTCAGAAATTCTTCCTTCCCACATTGCCAGGGCTCAGCTTAGTGAGGCAAGAAACAGCTCTTCCTTCCCAAGCCACCAAGGCTAAGCCTAGTGAGGGAGGAGACATTGTGGTGGCTCCCACCACCAGTCCTCTGCCAGGGACAAAAGCAAGTGCAACAAAAATCTTCTACGACCATTATTGAATTGCCTACCTATTTTAACCTTGCAGAAAAAGGTACATTTTAGTCACTAGTCTTTTCCGTGTGTTACTCTTAAAGGACGATCTTTTAAATCTTTTCCCCTACAATCTGTGAAAGCATCTTTAAGAAAGAACTTTAAAAGCAACAACCTTTTTACAGCTGCACAATTTGTGTCTGTAATTGACTCATATATTAACCTTTTTTGTCATAATTCTTTTTCCTAGAGGAATCTCAAATAAATATGTTTGTTCACAAGAATGAGCATACGAAAAGCTTTTTAGGAGCAACAGCAATATTACACCTTTCTTTCCACAATAAAATTCCTCTGGGTTTATCTTGTAGACTGTACTGGAAAAGCTGGATATGTCCCTCTCAAGTCTGTGAAAGTATAAAGATGCTAACTTAATTATTACACTTTTAAAAGAAAATATTAGTTAACCCACTACTTCATTGCAAATGTTGTAGTTCTGTTTCCTCTAATTTTATTTATAACTATGTAAGAGCAAGAAGTATTGGCCACGAGAGGCATGACTACAATGGTCACAGATATATTTTTACAAAACATAAATCTCTATGGGAGGACAGTGCTGTCAGCTGTAATGCCATGATCCTGCCACTTTTATATAAAAGACATATTAGGGAACTGCATTAAAAGTGCTCAAATTCTTTCTCAAAATCACCGAGGTGGTCATAGGTACACAGGAAAACTATCTTCCCATTCCCATCTTTTTGTTCAGACAACTACACAAAGCTACACAACTGCACATGGGAAAATCCTCCTGTAAAGAAGGATTCTGTGACATTACAGTAATGAGGTAAGAGAGTCAGATTTGCATATGTGCCAGGCAGACGGCAACTTTCCTTGGAAATACGTGCTCGGGACCATAAATGTGAATCATCTAATAACATTATCATCAACTTCATGCGACAGGGAAAGAACATGCTGCCAGTGCAACCACAACAATCTTCAATCTTCACTTTACACAAGGAAATGTTACCAGCTTTCAAAAATGTTAATAGGATTAAGCCATACTAATTCGTTCACTCTAAAACAGAACTAACAGAGAAGCCATTGCAGTGCTCAGCTTTTTGCACTGGCTGCCCCCAGAGCACAGTGATGTTTCAGGCCTGCAGTGTGACATCCTCCATGTCAACACCATCACGCAGCTCACAGGGGCCTGCTCTTTGCAGCTTGTTTTTTTGAGAGCACTGTTCAAAGGGAGCAACAGCACTGCAACCTGCAAGAGTGGAGTGCGTGAGCTTAGGAGAATGAGGTGTCTAGGTAGCTCTTTTGTAAGTGGATCTTAGTCCTCAGTCACATCTCAGACTGAATGCAAGGTTTCAAAAACATGGTAACGTATATGTCAGTCTCTATTCCAACAGGTATACAGCTTAAAATCATTGCAATAGGTAAACAGCTGAAAGCCAGTTTGTCTTACATGCAGGGAAGGTAGAAAAATTGCCATTTTATGTTTTATAGGTTACAGGAAATTCAGACATACTAAAATGCACTCTTTAAAATGTGTATTTTAGTATATTGGTATTAGCTAGTAAAGTTCTGTCAGGTTTGAAAAATATCACGATAAAACTAGTGACACAAATCAGTAATACATCTATCTTTTAAAGACGTGATCCTTATGGTACAGCAAAGATTTGAAGCTTAGCAAATGTGGCATTCACAATCCACTCAGGGCATTCAGAGCCCAGTGAAGCTTATATGCTTAGTCAAGAAACTCTATTTAAGAGGGTAATTAATCATCTGCAAGAGACTTGCTGCACTAAACAGGAATAGCAACTTCATAATTCCATCATTTTGAAGAATGAAAGAGGGCAGAATATCAAACACAGTATGTCAAATACCAATACATAGGAAGATGTATTAGTACCTAAGCATGACTATTAGATAAAATTTTCCCTTGGAGATTACTGGAAATTTAATTTTCCTGCGCAAGCCTCTTTGTTGAAGAATTTCCCCAAACACTATTTATCACCAGCATCTATCTTCTGTTACGGCCAGCCTAGATATTAACTAAACAGCAAAACCAACAAAATTTCTTATGAAAGAACTTTTTGTCCTATTATGAAATTACAAGTTTCTTCTCCAAATTTAATACACAAATACAGTTCTGTACTTCAGCAATGTGACCTTGAGTGTCATTGTTTGCTCCTGTGGCATCGAGAAAGCAACAAGCCAAGCAGGAACATATAAATTAGAAGAGACAATTCTAAGTATTTGAGATGCTGTAGGAAAAACTGTTTTATCAAGGTGCAAACTTGTTCGACATACAGCCTGTTTTGGTGTTACTAAAGAGGCCTTGGTTATGAGGACATGAGTAACAAATGTTTCAATTATTTTTTTTTTTTTTTTAAGTTTTGTTGCTAATTTTTGTAGTGTTCCCCCCACACTGGTAAGTTCACTGTTAGGAATTTGTGCTTGGTTATTTTTACAAAGCAAGATTTATATTAAGCACTCTACAAACAACATTCATAACACTATACTATCCACATAAAGAAATCTACAGCTGGTTTTGTTTTTTAGAAGTCTCTGTTTAATATCTGGTGATGTGGGGGACTTACAGTTCCTATTCCTAGTAAAATCTGAATGTTGTTTTTAATCAGTTTAAAAATACAGTTGAAATCCAGTTAAAAGAGACTGATATAATTTATACTGAGCCGATTCCCTTAGGATCTCCAGGTTGTGCTATTCTTCAGAGGCAAAGCCAAGACCTGAACTTCTCAATTAAGAGGCAATACCTCCACACAGAGTGCATCTACATTAGTGTCTTAACTCAGAACAGAAATGTGGTTTTGAAATGAATTTTCCAATTGTCCCCACTCACAATGCTTTAGTTGTATTGGGAAGCAATCTTGATGTGCATGAACTAAATTTCTCAGGGATGAAACCAAGCCAGAAAATCTGCTCCCTAATAGAGACTCAAGGGCCAGAACCAATGAGTGAGTCACCACTACAAGTTTTCCAGCACATGAAAAGCACTCATGAGCCAGAAGATGGCTCTCAAAACATCAAGCGCTCACGTAAAATCATGGAGTGTCTCCCATGATGCATAATGGCTTCGTCATTGCTGTGACCTACTGGCCATTGCTGGGCTGCCACACTCTTCTTTCCTTTCCTCATCCATACAATCAATAGCAACATCAACTCCTTCTAGAACTCAGGAGATCCAGAATAGTGCAGAAGATCTAGTGTATGGTATCACACTGAGATTCAAAGAAATGAAACTTGTGCACTTGTGCTGTAAGAAATCCAAAAGCTTCCATGGATGCAACAGTACTACCTTGTGGCTATAATAGGAGATGGCAGACCCGACGAGGTGATCAGTGTTAAGTGGAATTTAAGAAAATGAAGGCTGCAGGAGGTTTTTGAACCCTCAGTGGACTGTGGGAGCTGTTTTCAATCTTTTCTGTTCTCACTTCCTAATGGCAGTACTCTACTCAGCTCTCCCTGTCCCCACCAAAACACCTACTATGTCTAGCTGCTCTCCCTTTTCCTGTTGCAGAGGTCAATGCCCAGAAGAACAGTACCCAAGAGAATGCTGCTGAACACAGCATGAATGTTACCTACATGAGGACTTGGGTGGCCACCCTGTTCAGAGCTCACTTTTCTCTGTTCTTCACAGGACTCGAGGCAGCTTACACCAATACTCCCAACCACCCTGGAGAACTGTGCCCTCAAGAACCTAGAGGCAGTGGGCAAGAAGGCCACAAGCCATAGACAGCTGCACTCTGTCCTTGTAAATGTTCAGAGACTGTCAGGCTTGCTTCTCTCTCCTCTGCAGTCCTACGAGGAAGAGGTTGTAAACAGCAGCAACCCATCCTGTCCCTTGCCCCTCTGTTGCTGAGGGCAGTATTCTGTCCTGAAATGCAATCCTGGAGCGCATGCTCTAGCACCCCTGCTTGCCTCAGTTCTTAAGAGGCTGGGCAGGGCACAGCAGCCATCTGAACCTGGGACTCAGAGACAGGCTGGACACTTGTGTCCCGAAGAGTGCCCTTCTGCACTCAGGCAGTTGTTCACCTTTGCACAACTCTCTGGATGAGGATAAGGCAGGCCTGTGTTTCAGCCTGGTATCTGGGCAGGGCAGCATGAGGCACAGAGGGAACGCAGTATTTCCAGATAAGGCAGGCGCTCAAACATCTTGAATGACCCTCTGTGGAAAGAAGGTGCCAGCATCCCTTTTTGGTGTGAGATTCTTTGGAACCTCCTGAAACATGTGAATCTGCCCCACTTCATTGGCCACCCTGTATAACCCTGGGTCTGGAACCTGGATGAGATGTGGGTGCTGCGCAGAGCATCCACAAAGGGTGTGGGAAACCAAAGAGAGCAAAGGCCTGGAAGATCATGTGCATATTCCCTCCTCATAACATCTACAGAAATATGGCTTGGAGAAGTGCTTCAAGGGGCTCAGTGACAACAACCCTGACCATGGTGGACTTCTCCATCCCAAACTCATCAGAAGTTGCTAAGGTTAGAGGCTGTGTTACAAGGCTCCACAGGACAATAAGCCACTCTCTCAAATAATGATACGGACTCTGGAAGTATTGCCTGGCAATGGCAAAGCTGTTGTAGTAGCTCTTGACAGATGGCCTCAGTTGTGCACCCTCACACTCAATACATTCTGCATCTATTTCTAATTTTCCAGGATCCCCATACCAGTGGGATGGCACTAGCCTGAGCTCAACCCCTGTGCCAAGGGCCGCAGGTCACCCAAGGCAAAGCAGCTACAGTGAAGACTCCAAGAACGCGATTATCCCCCATCTTCCTACTCATCGTTCAAGAAGACATCCACGACAGTCCGTGATAGGCTGTCCAATCAGCCCACCCAAAGTAACTGCAACAGATGCATGTGTCAGCTTGCCGTTCCCTTTTACAGAGATCCCAAGTGAGATATCACTATATATTAAGGACTCGGTGATCCACATAACAATTAACCTGAACAGACATAGGCCTGTGCCGTGCTGCACATACTCCTTGGCCACATGATAAGCTCAGCCAAAAAACCAGAACAGAGGAGACTGCAGGCAGCTCCCACTTGGTACCAATGACAATACCACCTGTGTGTTCTTGCCTTTATCTAACAGAGCAGCAAGAAGTTCTCATGTGAGCATCTTCCTGTTTGACAGCAGAAAATGATGAACAGATTTGTTTCCTTGTAAGAAAGTCGTATAATAGCTTGAATGACCTAAACGGAGTAACCCTTTCTACAGACAGGGTCTGTGCAGCATGCTGCATGTGGCTTGAAGGCTCGTTCAATGCCACATAACTTGGAGCTCCCAACACCTACAGTGATGTAAGATTACTTATACTATTCTGTCCTTCTTTAAAGTGTTAGCTCTAATAAGCTGCATTTTACAGACTCCAGGTGCTTACTGGGATCATAATGCACTGGGCTTCTGGTACAAAACAGCTCTCTACTGCGCTATTCTGTGGCTACGCTCAGATGCAGAAGAGGATTTACTCAGCAGGCACGGTAGTGTCACTTGTAAACAAGCAGGAGGACTCAGGTGCAAGACCAGGAACAGAAAAGGGTTGATGGTGATTGGGACCATCATCTGCGGGATGCAGATGAAAATAAAAGTATGGTGCTTTCCAGAGCAGCTTATTCTCCTTATCAAGGTTTGTCCTCATAAAGCTCTACCTGGTATGAAAGACCTGAGCTTTGGGTTAAACTCGCTAAAGTACTAAAAGTGGAAATGTCATGTCCTTTCAGCACTACCTGTTTCAAAGCACTCCTGTTGCACTTAACTTGCTGAAGTAGTTACACTTTCTCCATCATCGCCTTGAACCAATAAACACAATCAGTTCTAAAACTTTAGGCCATACAAAGCAGTAAAATCAAAATAATGAAAAGCAAATACCAGCAACTACTGAATAAAAGTATTCACTTCAATTACCAATTGCTATTGTACTTCCCACATATTTTTACACGGTATAATGGAAGTATTCCTGTAATCCTTTGTGCCTGTTTAATACAGGCACAAAAACATTACCTGCAGTTTGGCAGAGGTGTACGGTTTCCATCAAATCCTTTAAATTATGGTCACAAAGCTAGTTTGAATGCAGGAATCTGTATAAATCTGTCAGACTTCTCCCTAATGAATTGAAATTCCTTTGAAACGCCCTGGGTAGATACTTGAAAGGGGCAAAACAGTTGAAATTTTAAGTCATATTCCCTTATGGTGATCAGCACAAGCAATATGTTGCAGAAGTACTGTCGATCAAAACTACCTATTTATAATCTAAGTACTGGTAAGTAATAGTCTAAAAAATGGCATTGTTTTCTACAAAATATCAGCCAGACACTGGAAAAATGGTTAAATTAGAAGTCTACAACACAGACGCTCCTGGAAGAAGAAGCAAAAATAATCACCCTTTGCAGCTCTAGATGACTATGCGGCAATTGCATAGAAGAGGTGAATGCTTCTGCTTATACCTGTATCTTGCAGGATTACAGGCAGAAGACAAATTCAGTCTCTTGCTTATGTTGGACAGTTATTCCCAATCTGAGGAGAATCTGTCTTCAGAAATAAACTTGCTACTTACTGCCTGGAAGCAGGCATTTTAATGGCACAGAGTGAAGGACAGGTTACATCTATACAATAATATACTTGAGTATAGACTGGATGCATTTGGACGTCAAATATATGGTGACTTCACCACACATAAAACTGATTACAAAACCTAAATTAAATAAAAAAAAGAAAGGCAGAGGAACAACAGTGCTTTACAAGGTATTTCCATATGCATCGTACTTCTCTTACAATCTTAGCAATATCTAACTACTTTGCTTTTTTTTTTTGCTGTAAAAGATACATTCCTTAAGATACAGAGAAGAGGTTAATAAAAGGCATGAACTGCAAAGGCAAGAAATATCAGAACATGTTATTTTCCTACCCTGTATACAAAGCATACCATAAGCCCTAATTTGCTACCAGGAACATGATGACATTTTCATCACATATCTAAAGTCCAAGCGCCAAAGAAGAAGTGGAGTATATTTCCCAGCATACTTGTATTGACTAAATGACAGCAGAACTGTTTCTCCTTTACTGTTAAAAAACAAAACAAAACAAAACAAAGAAACTCAAAGAATTTTTAATTAAGATTTTTTTTTATCAGAAGAAAGAATGCTTATTGCTGTCGTTATTCCACATTTTCCTCACTGATATGAAAGGAGCTAGGGTTGATGGCTATAATCTTTTTTTGTGGTACTGTCTGATGATAAATACAAATTATATGAGAACTTAACAAAAGAATTGAGAGTTAAAGGCAGAACCCTGACCATGTAGGAGTTGAAAGGGTGACTCTAGGGATGTGGGTGAAGGCATAAAGAGTTGCCTGAACTTTACATATCTATAAAAGGAAGATGACAGGAAGGGTTTGGAGGAAGGGAGAAAGATGGCTGAGGAAACACAGGGCAACAAGACAGGTTTTACTCGACACCTTCACATTGCACAGCTAGTATCTTAGTTAAGGACAGGAAGACTGTTGCATTAGTGGGAAAATAGGATAGTTCATACAGGGCTTTGTGCAAAGATGGCCCTGAGAAAAAAATGACACATGCTTCCTTTTTGGCACTTGAATGGACTCCTGAATACTGAGACACCCTAGACACCAAGAGAAGTCCGGGGAGTGGGAACAGTAGGGATGCCTGGTAGCTGCATGGGAAAACAGAGTCAGTTCTATGTTTTATTGTATGAGTATCTCGTCTTATTGCTGACACCATCACCTGCCAGCTCTCTCTAAATCCTCTTTTCTTACTTGTCTACCTGAACAAAGTGTCACACTCTGGCTAAAAATGTAGGATCATTTTCCCTTTTTTTCCACATTCTCTGCAGCGTTAGTCTACTACCTCAGCAAAACAAACATAACAATATGAGTCTTGGTAGAAAAACCTACGAATTTAGATATTTAAGAAAAGCTCTAAAAAGCACGACGACTGTATGACACTGGACCATTAGCAAGAGCAATATCTGGTTACTTGGACAGGTATTTCAAACTTGTGAGTTGAAATTTTACTCTCCAAGTCTCATCCTGTTGGAATCACTGGAGTTTGCGGGGTCACATGAAGCAAAGGCACTTACTAAAGTGGAAGTGATAGGTACTTGAGTCATCCTCATCTCACTGCAGAAAATGAGTAATTTAGAAGTACTCTAAATGTACCTTGTAAACGGAAGTGCCTCCAACGATCCAAACCATGTCTACTTTACTTTTTAACTCTGGTGAATCCAGAAGAGCTAAAGCATCATCCAGACTTTTGGAAAGATAATGTGCTCCTTTTGGGGGTTCCCTAGAAAAAGCAAAGTTTTATTACTAAATAATTAAAGGACCATTCATCATCACAATAAATATAATCTATACATACAGTGTGTCTTGCTGAATCCACAAATGACTAAATGTTTCACATTAGCTAATTATTTTGAAACACACCTATTACTGCTAAAGTATGTTAGAATTCTCATCTGACTGCAGGATTTTTTAAATAAATCACAGCTTAATTGTAACTGCAACTTAGGAGGCATTATAAGCTACAGATTTGAAGTTTTATATCATGTTTTTAAAAATGCATAACAGATAAACATAGGTATCTGTAAAGTTAAGTCTAGATTCCTACTTGAATTCCAGAACATTAATATTTCATTCAACAAAACTAGTCAAAAACTCCCTATGCTCTGCCTCCCCATATTCAGCCCAAAACCCACCAACATCCTCCAAAATAATAAACCATTATAAGTGGACATTTTTCTTTAAGAATATTTGGATGACTGTGGGTCATGCATTCAAGAAGAGAGCTCTGAAAAAGGACAGTTCTTTTTCCTTAAATGCTAATAAAAATAAACTTCAAAAAAGGGATAAGAGCCACCAATCTAACCAGAAACTAGAGAAATAGTTAAATTAATGAGTCAGAAAGACAACTGATGATTGTCGGATGGTTTATGTGTAGAGCTAGGGCTAGTATTTATTATGCAAAGTACTGACAATTATCTTGTGAATTAATTAAAAAATAAAATTAATTAAAATAATAATTAAAAAATTAAAAGTAAAGTAGTGATATCACTCAGAACCAATAGAAAAGATGCTTCCTAAATAAAAAAATGTTACATTTAGAATTACTTTATGATGTACTGCTACACATATTTTTAGGTGCAGACTTCTAATTTGTTTTACAGGCCTATTATTCATCATACATACTTGAGCTCCCTGCTGAGCACTATATTAATTCTGTCTTTTAAAGGACGATTCTTCTCAGGAATAGAGAACCAGGTTTTCTTCCCCATTATCAGGGCATTCTGTTTACCTGAGTAAGAGAGAAAACACTTATTTAATGGGTATTTTTGCTCTGTCTCAATTTGTTTTGGTTGTTTAGTGACATCTGCTGGGCTTTCCCTCCCCCTTCTGAACTCCATTTCAGCATTTAACAAAAGTACAAACTTAAGCCCCGATTCTCACATTAGTCACATGCACAGAAGGACATGTTTGTGGCCTCAAAGCCTTAGCAGGCAGTTGACATCAAAGTAGTCTCACGCACACCTGTAAACTTATAACTGAAAGAAAACAAAAAAAAGGCATGTCACTGCCCATTACATGCATTACACAGACACTATCTCTGCTATAGTTGCGGGGCCAAATTAATCTTTGTGTACGAGACCAACTCACACCTTCAAAAGAATTCTCTTAGAGTAAAAAAACCATAATTATTCTCTTTGTAAATCTGAGCAATATACAGTAATCGACTTCATGTTTGCATGTTCCATCGTTCCAGTTCTATGGTCAGGAATAATTGCCAGCTTTGAGTGTTATTAAAAAAAAAAAAAAGGCAAGTAGAAGAATAACTTATAGGACAAGAACCACCAGCCAAAATGAAATTCAAAGCAGAAGTGCGACAGTTGTTCAATCATATTGTATAATTCACCCTTAACTATAATTTCTATCCAAACCCAAACATTCATAACCTGATTATCTCTTACCTATATCCTGCTAAGAAGAGGGTTTCTCTTTATGAGCAAAGGAAGTTGTCAGAGAAATAAACACAGAGGCTGAGATTCACAAAAGGTAACAGGAAGCTTTTAACAGTGCTATGCAGCAGGAGAGATTGTAGAGAAAAGAAAACAGTATTCGTACATAGCTATCCTCCCTACTTCTTGATCCGAGTGGCTGGATCTACGAGGGCACACCAGAGAATCGATGCTCCAGTTGTTTATTAGCAGTGTCTAAAAACCTTTCTCCTGCAGATAAGCTTCATGCGCAAGTTTCCAACAGACATACTGCAGTGTCAGTTTAGATATGTTAGCACAGACCACTGGCACCACTGCTGAAGGAAATGCACAAGTTCTGAAAAATGTATGTATTTTCTTACTGAAGATTCACACCAGAATGCTTATAGGGTCAGAAAAAAAAGATTTGTATAGACCCATAGATAATTTACAGCAGTGGCCAGCGCAGGTATACAAGCAAGCTAAAAGCAAGATCAGGTGACACACCCCCATTGTACTCTTCCTACTTTAAAAAATCAGTGACTTTCTGACTTTTTTGAGCCAATGGTGATATCTCTGCTGTGAAGATTTATGGTTGCATAATGCATTAAGAGCTCTGGATATGAACTGCCTAGCATCTAAGGTCATAGCTTACCAAAACATTGCAGGCAGGACGGAGCAAAGTTTTTCGTTTTAATTATATTTAAAACATTTTTTTTTCTTACAGGTTATTTGTGCCAGGTAAGAAGCAACTTACAGACACATAAAAAGACTTACATATGTGTTCTGCCTTTTTTGTATGTAAGGTTGCAATGAGCTGAATCAGGTCTCCAAAACATAAGTAAAATCCTTCACTTAAAACTGTTGCAAAATTAGATTAAACACTCCTTATGGAATATGGAACAAATCAGAATATGGAATAGGTCACTCAGTCAAAACAAGGGCACATGTTAGGCTGCCCCGAAGTTTTAGCAAACAGGTGAGTTTTGCTAGTCAGTAGTTTTAACAGGAGCATGAAAAACAAATATAAGGAAGAGAGCGACCATGTTGGCAAATAGAGAAGCAGCAGAAATGTGAGGGTAAACCTGTGGTCTCTCACGATTCTGATTCCATCACACGCAGTCAGCTGGCTGCATGGCTCGGGGCAGTCCTATTCCTCCTCTCCCAATGCCTCTTTCCTGCTCCCACCACACACCTTGCACTGACAGTCTACACAGACAACCAAAAGCCTAGTCTACTAGGTTAGAGAATTTAAACAGCTTAAGGAAATGGTGAGCCAGCACTAAAAGACTGTGAAAGAGGAATGGGGGCAATGCAGCAGGACTCATCTCTTCTGGCAGTGATGTAAGTACCCAGTCAGAACAAATTAGCTGTTTTAATCTTTTGCATTCCTATTCCTGCTTGTTTGTGCTGATTTGGGCAATTTTTTTCACCCCACAGTGACCGGTTTTATCTCACCAAATCAATAAGAGTCTATAGCATTACTTTGCTGCAAAGGTCTCACTGGGCCTGAACATTATTGCTGCATATTACCAGTACAGTTGCATATGACTGTGTATGGATATACTGCATACGGCTGCAGTATTGTTGCTGCATATTATCAGTACAGTGAGGGCTTCCTGGCATATTGGGTTGGCGCAGCACT